>JAGFPH010006491.1:58790-78334 GCA_018207615.1 Philaenus spumarius | reverse complement strand
AGACTAATAGTTCACTTGAGCTTTGATTTAAACTTCTCCTCCCGATCTGGGATTCCCCACACCTCTTCGCGTCTTACACTATCCAGGCTTCACGAAGAAACGCACGAGCTCTACCACTTATTTTTATTAACAAGTAAGTAAACAGTACGTAATGTGACATTTTTGCTGCTGTGGCAACACTTAACAATTACCACTGAATACACCGTATAAGGTACAGTTATTCATACCATGAAAGGAATAGGACAGGAATAGGAAAGGAATCTCACGGACGTGAATTTTGGTGGGGTGGCTACCGGTGACTACATATACCAGGAAAGGAACAGTAATGTATTCTGGCATGGCGATGCGCGCCGCTGACACTGACAGACCACTCCCGCCGCGCCGGCCGGCGTGGAGTCGTTTTTGTTTCCGCCCCATAGGCTACAAATAATTAAAAAAAATCATTGCAAATTCAAATGCATTAATTAGGAAAAAGAAGATTGTTAGAAAAATGATAAAAATGTAAAAAGTCAGCAACTTAATTTTCACATTTATGTATTGTCCTAAAAATGTGTATCAGGCTACTTTAGTTAAATGGCTTCTAACTTTTCTTTTATGTAATGACTCATTAACATTTTCGGCATTGTGGTGTAATCCAATTGTGAAATACTTCTTAAACGATGCTTTCATTGACATAATAATATGATTTTACTATGAATTATATTATAACTTTTACTATGAATTGTAGGTACCAAATATAGGTACAACAAATCGATATTTTACTATTTTATATTTGCTTATATATAATATGCAGCTTTCAATATTTTCCCGAAAACTTTGCTAAATTACACCCTCCCCCCTTTATTTTGAAAGTAATAGCCTACAAATTTGAAGACAAAAAAAAACAGTGCTGGCACACTCATAAACATGACAGGCTAAGTATATAGCAAAAGAAAGTATATTAGGTTTTCCACTACGTTGTATGCTTAGTATGTGTTGTGAGCAATCACATTTTACCTTTAAATAAAATATATTGACATTTTACCCACCAAAACAGTGATTTCGGCCTAATGAGCGTATTTTTAAACGAATTTCAATAATATCTCAGAATTTGTTAGAACTTAGTAAATCTGTAGTAATAATATTGCACAGTGTGTGTTGTAGGTTTAAGGAGGGGCGAGAAAAATTGGTTTTAAATTTTACTAAAAAACAAAATTTTGTATAATTTTATACTTTGGTGAATTTTGTAGATTGATCATTATAGACGACTGATAGACAAATAATTTGATATTTTGTTTTTCTCTCTACGATGTTTCGTTGCCTTAATAATATAAGGCTCTAAAATATATTGACATTTTACCCGCCAAAACAGTTCTTTCCGCCTAATTTCAATAATATTTCAGAATTTGTTAGAACTTAGTAAATTTTTTTAGTATTGTAAGCTTTCCAACAGTCTTTAAATGAGTGGTCTCCCCGTTAACCGATTAGTACCGAAATATCTGTGCAAATTCATGATTTTTTAGGCTTTTTAAGCTTAAATATATGTAATAAAAATGTAAGTATACCCATAGTTTTATTCAAATCTTCACTCTTAACATCATATCTATTTGTAAAACAATATACAGAAATTACTTAAAAAATCAATAATTTGTTTATTTATAGCTACGAAAGTCCTAATCGGTTACCATTTGGTCCCAGTAAAGTAAGCGAGGAATCAATGGCGAGTGGATTTCGCAGACTCATCCGGATGTTGATTAGTTTACTCAAAGTACGTTGCCTATGGAAATGACAGTATTAACGATTTATGACTACAATTAGCGGCATGTCTGTGTTTTTAAGAAAATTAGAAGGTTTATCACTTTTCTATCTGTCAACCAAGTAACAACTGTGCTGCCACAAAATTTTTATCAGGAAAAAATATACAATTTTAGGTAAATAATGTTCATTTTGTTTCTTACACCAACAATTTAGATTTTCTTGAGGTCGTGTAATGATAAACTGATTTGTATAAATTAAGATTTGTTCTTCGTTATTTAAAAAATTTAAAACCTCTAATACAATTTTTATTTCTGAGGAGGTCTCATATAGTTGTCAATGGTATTTAAAATATCCTTTTCGACAATCGTATTATATTAATTTTAGTTTAAATTAGGCTTCTTTTCTGCCTTTTTGGAAACATATTTTGTGTTTTTATAAACTAGGCTAGTGGCTAAAATTATGTCCGCCCATCTTCGTCTAGTCTAGGGTGCTCGTCGGTCGTTTGTTAGTGGTCAGTTTTCCCGGGAACTGAGATTTGCTAATTTATATTCATTGCATCACCATCACCAGTAAATGAGCGTAGTTGGCAGATTTTCTGTGCAATATTGCAGAACAATATTTTCCTCTAACCAAGCCGAGGAAGGGTTTTGATGGTCGCAATAATTAATTAGATTAAAATATTTAATACAATACATCACTTTTATTTTTCTAAAGATTTTCCAGCCAAGGGGCGCACCGGTGTTCCGGTGGGCCAGGCCAGGCCTGAAGGCCGTTATATACTAGCTAGTAGTCATATCTTAAAGTCTTAAAAGGTTTCTTGAACACCCAGGAAAATGGCTGCCCTAGTCTTTTAAACTGAACATGTAGTAATTAAATATTACACAAGGTGAATAAATAATATAATACCAATTTATTATACAGAAAAAAGTTATTGGAAAATATTGTAAAACTTATGGTAACATTTTTAGTTTACTTTGTAAGTTTGTTTAGTTCCCGTAACATGTGCAGTAATTGTCAAAAAAGTAAAAGTAAAATACTAAACTTAAAGTGATGTCCTCAGATACACCGTGTACAACGCACTCGAAACACGCTAACTAGGTGACATAGCTCGTTCCAGACGCACTATCGGTTATTTAGAGATTGAAGAAACTTGGCAGCAATGGATACAACTTGGCAATAATGGATACAACAGGAAGCAGGAAGAAGTAAATAGACGCATTAAGTCCTCAGATAATGCATACAATATAATATTCATAACACACTTGTGTGTTTAAAAATGACGAACGGGCGACCTCGGATACTGCGAGAAAGGTGGTCGAACAAACACGGTGTGTTTTCGCCACGACTGCAGCGCGCCAAATGGTCAAACGCTGAACTACAGATTCGACGTAGGGAGGCATCTGAGGACATTAAAAGGAAATGGGTTTTTTGCATGAGGCAACCTGAAAAGGGAAGTTATAGAAGAATCTAATGAAATTTGTATCCGAGGACACTAAAAATGTCCTCGGATGCAAAAATGTCCTCGGATACACGGTGAAAACTCAACCCAATGTCCTCGTATACACCACCTGCCACACGCACACACACACACACACACACACACGGTCGGACACCTCGGCGGGAATAGTCAGAATGGCTTCCTGGGACCTCAAAACGTGGAGATTTAATGAAAACTCGACTTTCGAAAATCGGACCGAAATCAATAACTTCCCTTTATTGGTAGCGGGAAGTTAAAAATGAATTGCAAGACGGATGCGTATTGTGACTGTGCTTAAAATGATACTTTGCAAACAATTTTATGATAAAAAGTAAACGAAATAAAATGGTTTGAAATTTAACATTGCTCTTATCGGATAAAAATCCAAAATGGCCGCCACTACAGCAGACCCTTAAGGCTCAGGTCTACACTTTAATAAAAACCCAGAACCTAAAAGTTAGACATACAAAGTTAGAAATAAGCTGTTAATGGAAATATTAGACCAAACAGCTGTTATCTGTTATTTTATTCAATTGGTTGCTATGGTAGTACATGTAAATACATGTGTTGATTTATCAGCCTAGGCCTAACCTAAGATTTTTTCCGACTAAATTTACAAATATTGAAATATAAAATGTTTTTACCGAAATGAATTGTAGCCTATATTACTCAGGGATAGTGTAGCTTTTTATTAGTAAAACTTTTTTTTCAATCGGTTCAGTAGTTCCATGGAGATTACCCCCTACATACAAACAAAAAACAAAATTTACATCTTTATAATATTAGTATAGAATATACAGGGCAGTATTCCACACTTTTTAAAATTTGGTTTACAAGAGTCGTAGCGTTTTAAATTGAAAATTAATCTAACTAACAATTTTTGCCTGTATTTGAAATATTCTTTTACTATTTATTGAATCTGTCCAGAATAATTTGTTGACATCCATATCGCCTAACTAATGTTGTAAATATATTAACTTAGATTTCTTTTATTCGATAGTAAAAAAGTATCCAAAATGTTGTTTTAAAAATTAAAATATCATTATATTAAATGCACATTAAAAGTACTTGAAATTAAGCAGTTATTCGTTCCTCCTGTAAATTTAGTTAAGCGGTAGGCGGTCTACGTAAAAAAAGGGCTTATAAGAAAACCTCTTGTTTTGAGAAAACACAAAATGTATATTTCATTGTTGTCTCCTGTTGTCGTAGTAATTATTATTCATGTAATATAAATAAATATAGACTAGCTGACCCGTGCGAAGCATTCGCATTCTAACTTACTAACAGTGTTTTATTAATTTAAATCCATGTTAAAGAGAAATAATTTTGTTATTGTTATTATATATTTTTAAACAACTTACCAACTTTCAGAAGGTAAACAACAGCAAATAGGCCAATAGGTGTATTCACAATGCTGTTTATAACCACGCTTAAAATTAATTAAAATAGCAAAGTAGTGGCGTAACGGCAGCTCTCCAGCTGGGTATTGTTATCATCAGTGTTGCCAACGCCAGGAAAATATCCCTACAACTTACTTGATTTTACATCACTGTTACTTTCGGATTCTTTATTTCTTTTTTTTCTTCGTATAATTGTATTTTGTATATTTTCCGGTGTAGCGGTTAAGGAAAGCTTTAAAATGATGCCTCATTCATGTAGTTTGATGATGTATTAAGGAAGTTATGGCGTACCGACAAAAAAATGGCCTTGAGAAATAATATATGTGATATTAGATCTATTTTAAAAGAAATTCAATGAGTTAAAAAATAAATAAAATAAATTATGTTTTTGTAACAAGTAAAAAATATATGTTACTTTATACGCCCTATTTAGCCAGAATGCCATTTTCATATAAAAAGAGTGGTTAAAAAGTAAAAGTAAAGACAGTAAACCATCTTTATTTCTTGCAATAATTATGTGACAAAAATAAAAAGGAGAAAACATTAAAAATAGAAAATTTTTCACATTTGTCGAGAAGAAACAAATTTCAAGAATTGTTTTATTTGAAAATACATCTTATATTCCGAGTTAACTCAGTTCGTTTGTTTGACACCACGCTTTCTTACTTTATCCACTTTGAGAAATCATATTCTCGATAATGTCCACATCCTCTTCCTGTTAAAAAACAGTATAAGTCACCATTAACTTTAAGTTAATTAACTTTAACCTGTACTAACAAAACAAGTGAACCTGAACATGAAAACCAGCTGTCATTACCATCTTAAAACAGGTATACCAACATCGATTTTCAAGATATTGCGATGAAACTTGCATCACTGATTCTATACGAAATGGAGGAACAAATAAAGCAATCTGCGTAAAAAGGGCTTATGAGCCCGTACGCCCCTTTTACGTTGACCGCCTCTATTGTTATAGGCCAGTCGGTAGGGGTAAATTTAGACCAAAAGTTCCAGTAATTTACAATACGGCTGATTTTTTTTTATAAGTACATTAAAGTATGTAGATTAACATAAAAAAAGTTTACCAGTCTATCGATTTCCCAAAGTCGAAAAAAAAATCGATTATCATTTTTTTTTCGATTATCCTTAATATTTCGAGCTGGGACGAAGATAGAGAAAAATAAAAAGTACCACCGTGTAAAGGAGGTATTTTTCAATAAAAAAGGTTATATGAACTTATTTCGTCCGAGCAATGGTTTGTCTGGAAAAAATTCGTTAATGCAGGTATGTATTTTGCAGCAGGGGAAATCACTAAAAGGGGACATCTTATTCATATATGAAGCTTTGGCTCATTCTAAATTGGCCGAATTTGAATATATCGAATTGAAGCTTGACTTTTCGAATTGAAATATGACTTGAAGGAGTCGATTTCGATTATCGATTTTAGGAGTACCGGACCCACGAACTAATTTCAATATATTCCAGTTTCGTCAATTTTTGGAATATCAACATAAAATATGTTTTACAAGTTGAGTACTCTAGCATAAATATTCTTAGTAAGTATGAACGATTTTTTGCATGTTATTTTTAAAAACGAGGCGCTTGAAAATAGTCTTCTGTTTTACCTATCTCGTTTTAACTATAACACCTTTGGAATCAACGACTCCATTTTCGACATTTTTGAACATATCGATTTAAAAATTCGTACAGAAGTTAAAAACACAATTGTTTTTTGCTATACTTATTTTAAAAACTATATTAAAAAAATTGACTAATCTGCAGCCGATTAACTCAAGCGTTTTGATGAAAAATCTTAAAAGGTCTAAAATTATACTTTTTTATGTTACTTGTGCTTTGAAAAGTAAATAATAAAAAAGGTTTATATTCTTTGATCTTGTTTGAATCTATATGTTTAACTTGTAAAAAAACTTTCAGGTTGATATTTTGAAAATTTTCTAAACTGGAGCTGTTTAAAATGAATTGGTGGGTCCGGTACTCCTGAAATCGAGAAACCCATTGATAAGTCAAGTGGCTCTAGATCGGGTAATTTTCAAGATAGCAAGCTGAGACTCAGCATAAATGTTAAAAATATATATTTTAACTCCTACGTCAAGTTTCAATTCGATATATTAAAATTCGGCCAATTTAGAATGAGCCAACGCTTCATATATGAATGAGATTTCCCTCTTTTAGTGATTTCCCCTGCTGCAAAATACATACCTGCATTATCGAATTTTTTCCAGACAAACCATTGCTCGGACGAAATAAGTTCATATGACCTTTTTTGTTGAAAAATACCTCCCCTACACGGTGGTAGTTTTAATTTTCTCTATCTTCATCCCAGCTCGAAATATTAAGGATAATCGAAAAAAAATGGTAATCGATTTTTTTCGACTTTAGGAAATCGATAGACTGGTAAACTTTTTTTTATCTTAATCTACATACTTTAAAGTACTTATATAAAAAAAAAATCAGCCGTATTGCAAATTACTGGTAGTTGTAACCTATACCGACTGGGCTATTAGTTAAGCGTCAATAAACACATTCCATACCTTATCCTAGAGTGCTTGAAAAACCTGGTACACTACTTCATTCACAACAGTCGTGCTCTGTTCCATCTGGTTGAGGTCTTCTACTATGTCAATTAATTCCTTCACCCTTTCTGTGGGCGGCCTTCTTCTTTGTTTTTTCATCGATTTTAATTACAGCCTCTTTTTATCTGACCTTTTTAGGTTTCATCTCAGACGTGATCCCTTCTATGTCAATAACTAGGTAATTGTACAGTTCAGTTGATTTATACTCTCTCTCTATAATCTGTTTTCTTCCTGCATTTCACATACTGCCAGCGTTTCTCCTGTATAATAACGTTGATTAATGATGAAAGGATGAGAAATTAATAGCATTAAATATTTTACAGTTTAACATTACACTTAAGGACGATTCCTAATAAAAAAAAAAAAATATTTGTACATGAATTAGTCTAGTCAAGTCCTTTGATTTGTTGTCCATCTGGATATTAAGATTTGAAGAAAAAACTGTTTAGCTGAGAGAAGACAAATTTAATGATGTGTAAATTGTCCAAATTGGTTAATCTGTTTCGTCTGTAGAAATATCCTTCTTTGTAGTTTACAGACGTTTTATCCAAGCTTTTTAAATCACTTCTCAGCACCATTTTTAAGAAGCACAACAAACCATAGCCCATATGTTACCCAAGTGGCAATGCTTAACACATAAATATTTTACTTTCTCCCCCTATACCATAGTATATATGGAGAAAGTATTGTATTCGTCAACATTTTCGAGTTTGAGTTTTTGGTGGAAATATCCGTTTTGGGTCCCCCTGAACCTAAAAAAGTGGTTTTCGGAGTGATGTCTGTGGGGGTGTCTGTGTGTGTGTGGATGTTATCAAACCAGTTGTCCGATTTTCATGAAATTTGGTAAGTAGGTACTAATCCACGGTATCTCCAGGTGTTTTTTCATTTTTGTGAATTTTTTATTTCTAAGGGTAATTTTTCCATAAAAACCCTTAAAATAACGGAAAAATCAACTTTTCTCGAAAACGGCTCTAACTAAACTCTAAATTTTATAGTTTATTAGGGACCTAAAGTACTATAAACTATAAAATTTTAATCAAAATCGTTCGAGCCGTTTTTGAAAAAAGTGGGTTTTTCCGTTATTTTATGGGAAAATTACTCTTAAAAATACAAAATTAAAAAAATTGGTATTTTGAATTATTATTCTACTGATGAAATGGTAAAGTATGTTATAGTACTTTTCGTCAAAGTTCTGAGGGAGAAAGTATGTGTCAGTTTCCTGATACCGTTTTGATTTTGAATTAAATTTTAATAGACACACAAACTTTGCGTATTTACAAAACCATGGAGAGACAATCAGGATTACAGTTATTGATGAAAAGGAACCATTTGTCGGTGAAGTTTATGCTCTTATTTTGTAGAAAAGGAAGCAAATGTTGGGAGAGGTTTTCTTTAAGCCTAGACAATGTTCTATTTCATATCAAAACTATTTGTAGTTCCCAAAAATACCACTAGAATTCAGGAGTAGACGGTTTTTGATATTATTTCTTCAGCAGAAAAGGGTATCCAATGTTGTAACTCCATAATGAAATGTGTTCCCTTTTCCAAGCAACGACAACCTTAAAAAAACTTTTTTACACTTTTAAGGCTTGTTTACAGCCTTTTAACATGTTTTTCAGGATGTTGATTGATAGAAATACTAAAAAAACTAAGAATTGCCAAAGCTGACAGTGATTTTGTTTTTTCCTTCTACTGTAAAATTTTATTTTACGACTAAAGGTCCCATTTAATTTTCAGCATCACCTGTATAATCTAAAAATGGTAGAAAATGGGTATAATTTATGAAAATACTAGCTGGCCCGACCCGGCTTTGCACGGATAGACAAATCAAAGTTAAATGTATATTAACAAAAAAATATATTATATCAATAAATATATTACACTATGTATTTCTTATGGGGATTTTTAATAACTTTGACCCTCCCCAAACCTCCCCTAAAATTTAGATTTTTTTTTAAAACTCTTTCTTAGCGAGCACCTAGGGCCCTAGAGGAAGCTACATAATAAATTTTATTACAATCCGTTCGGTGTTTCTTTTTAGTAACTTTGACCCCCCTAAAATTTCGAATTTTTTAAAACCCTTTCTTAGCGAATACCTAGGGCCCTAGAGGAAGCTACATACCAAATTTCATTCCAATCCGTTCTGTAGGTTTTGAGAAATCGTGATTTAGTAACTTTGAACCCCCAAAACCCGCCCTAAAATTACAAATTTTCGAAAACCCTTTCTTAGTGCGCGACTAGAGCCTATAAAGAGTATTAGTGCCAAATTTCATGTTTGTAGGCCTCGTGGTTTTGGAGAAACTGTGATGAGTCAATGAGTTAATGAGTCAATGAATGGTATTTGGCTTTTATAAGTATAGATGTGTGGGTACATCTTCCATCCTGCCTATTTATTATTACATATATTATTTCTCAAGACTATTTTTTTGTCGGTACGCCATAACTGCCTTAATACATCATCAAATTACATGAATGAGGCATCATTTTAAAGCTTTTCTTAACCACTACACGGGAAAAATAGACAAACAGCTTAAAATTCATGTTTTAATAACAAAAATTGATTTAAAAAACTTTTATATTATACTCTGTATGTTCCTAATGAAAGGCGCCATCTACTAACTATCTGTTTAACTAGCATGACAGCTGTTAGTTAGATTGTTTACACTGTAAGATTGTATAGGGAAACTGTTATTTATAAACAAATGTAAATAAATAAACTTAATTAACTGAACTAAATCGACGTGTTAAATCAGGTAAATGTAGGCCTACTCCGAACTTGCGAAATATTCGCACGGGTCAGCTAGTTTATTATTATTATAAACTTCAGAAATGTTACAGTTTGTAAGGTCTTTTGATACTAAAACGTTTTAAGCCTTCTGAATTTACAACCGGATAAGAGTTGTTATTAAAATTGCCATATTTTGTTTTTCAGATCAACTCCCTGTTTTTACAATTAATTGTGAGGACTACAAGTACATTGCCAACCGCTGTCAGTGAACAATTTTTGCTAGGAAACACTATTTGCACAATGAAAAACAAATCAAAGACACTATTTTTGGTAAGTTTTATATAACGTCACTTAGTGAACATAACTGCTTAATTTCTACTTATATAAAGCTAGACGGTAACACTGATTCATTGACATTAATTATTAGGCACTTCCCATAATCGTACCCCCCCTCGACCTCATACTTGAATTAAAACTCTCGACGAGAAACTTTTGGAAAAATTGCCAGAATTTAACATTTTAAAATTTTGGAAGCACCTTTTGGGCGGGAAAGATTTTTTCGAACTTTTTAATTTCTTCATTTTCCCACTTTGAGCGCATTTAGTAAGAAAACGGTAAGAGATAGCAAAATTGTGAGATTGTGAACCTTCCCCGATTGGTTAACAACTCATGCTCTAGCGGCTAATTCTAATGGCTCGGCAATAAAACTAAATACATTTTATACTAATGTAGGTCTAAGATTAAAGTGGTGATATATGTTTCCGTCTTTCAATTTAAATATTCTTACTCACCGAAATCTGTCTTACAATTAGAAAAATATTAAAATTACTTACATATCTTTAAAGATCCTTTCTCTCCTTTATACACTTTGATCTTATTTGGATTATTTATCCAAATTACCGTATGTCGCTCACACTTTTATTACACACAGATTTACTGCCCGACACTTTCACTTTTAAACATTGCTCATGTTTCAACATTCAAACACATTCAAAATAGCAGTCATCCACATAACACTCAGTGAAATTGAAAAAATCTATATACTTATTGTACTTACATAAATGACAGTAGCATTAGTTTTCAAAATAATTCCCTCCAACTTCTATGCACTTAGTCCATCTTTTAACGAGCATTTAAATTTCTTCCTGTTAGAAGGTTTTTGGTCTCGTGTTCAGAAAATTTTGCACAGCTTCAATGGCCTCTTCATCAGATCGATAATGATTCCCTCGCAATTGTTCTTTTAATGGGTCAAAAAGATGACAATCACTTTGAGCCAGGTCCAGATTATACGAAGGGTGGTCCAACAGCTGAAAACCGAGATTTTGAATCCACAGAACTGTGATTTCGGCCGTATGGGGTCGAGCGTATTCAGAAGCAAAATCACGCATTTTGAAAGTTTAGCACGTCTTTTTGATTTGATTTTTGGCTTCAATAAACGCAGTAGCTGTCACTATTTACTGTTTGACCTTTGGGTTTAAAGTCAACCAAAATTGGACCTTCCATATCCCAGAATATCAACATCATAACCTTTCTTGCAGGCAACTGAGTTTTGAACTTTATTGCTGTGGGAGATAATTTGATTTCCACAAAAACTTTTGTCGTTCACTCTCCGGTTCAAAATGATGGACCCGCGTCTCATCAACGGTCGTTATTCGGTTAAGAAATGAGTCTCCTTCTTCATAACGTTCCAAATGCTTCTGGGAAATTTTCAAACTATCTTTTTGGGTGCAGGTCGATCGACGTGGAACCCAGCGAGCACAGACTTTTCGAAAGTTTAAAGATTCCAGGATGATTGAATATGCTGAGCCATGACTTACATTTAACTCACTTGCAATTTCATCAACTGTAATTCTTTGATTATCAAGAATAATTTGTTTAACTGCTTCAATATCGTCGTCATTAGTCTTTGAAGTGGAAGGCCTGCCAGGATGCTGTTCATCACACAGAGAAATAACACTTTTAAAGTGATCAATCCATTCGTAGATCTTTCTTCCACTTAAACAAAACTCTCCATATTGCTGTTGCATTCGACGAATAATCTCTGATGGTTTCACACCTTCTGAATTGAGGAAACGTATCACTGCTCGCATTTCTTCCTTGGTGCAATCAGACAAAGGAGAACTCATTTCAAGATTTTTAAACACAATCACAAGTACCTAACAGTGAAACAATACTTTTTAACGAACAGCTGGCAGACGTTATGAGTTTAGCGAAACAATAAGTGCTTCCATACATGTGATTCGGAGGGAAATCAAAATTTCCCTTTACTTTTTTACTTTCCCTCGTATATGTAATACATTTAGTGTTTGACTTTTTAAGTTCATAAATACTTTACTGCATAAAAGTTACAAAATCTAATTAAACTTAGTGATATTTAAAATTTGCTTGAGATCTACGTACACTATCTCAGTTAAACATACATTTTAGAAGCCATCATTACTAAGAAACCTAGACTAAAAACTAAATTAAATTTCTTATTTACAAGTTAGAGTTATAGGGAATAACTACCGGTCATACAAATTTCAAATACAATAATCAATAAACATTCTTTTTTTTAGTAAAATATCTCTAAACTAAACATTTAAAACTTTATAACCATCCAGAATTGTATTATAAGGTTTCTTACTCCTTTTGCTTCTAAGACATAACACTTTTCTAGTTTTGAATCATTTGAACCAAATAATAATAATAATAATTTATTTGCCATTCGGTATGTTCAGTACAATATAAATTGTGAAAAATTAATTTAAACTAACATGAGGTTTGTAAACCTCTACACTTATACAACAAATTAATAATCTTTAGACATAAACATCACAAAATAAACACAGGTTAAAAATTGATCATATCATTCTTAAGTGTATAAAATTATTCTTCGAATAAAAGGGGTTCTAGTCAAACCAAGCATAATACTTTCTCAAACATGTTTTACTTGGGGCAGCATCAAGGTTATTACTAATCTTGTTGTGCACTTTTAAACCCACCTAAAAATGACAGTTTGATGATTTCTGCACCCTAAAGTATCTGAAATTTATTTCCCTTCTATTTCTTGGGCAGTTCATCAGGTTTACTTATCCATCGTATGCCTAACCACTTCATGCAAGTAAATATTGATTACCTTTAGAATATTTAAACTCACTCTAAAAGGTGTTTGCAATGTATTCTCCCGTGAGGAATAGTCACAGCTCTAACAGTTTTCTTTTGTACTTCAGTACATCTTTTAATCTGCAGCTCTTGTCCCGCAATACAATCCTATAAGATATAATGGATTGAAAACTTGCAAGATAAACATCCCTTAAATACCCTTTAGAAAATAATAATTTTAATCACTATAAGTAAAGGCCTATGTCTTGTCCGTGATGTATATAGTTCCAAACCAATGAGAGGTTAATATTCTGCAAGAGAGAGCTGAAGTTTAGGATCCAAACTGATTTTACCTTTAAGTTCTGCAAAAAAGATTTTTTCATCTCTTTAAACATATAATAATTAATTAACTATATTCCTTCAAACTATACTATGGTGCAGATGAAATGTACAGTAATTTGTTCAAACTAATTTAAAACATGCTAGTGTGCATTTCCAACGTATAATAATTCGTTCGATCTCTTGTAATCTCTCCCATGGTGTACATCGAATATTTATTATAATTCATCAACCTCCTTCCAACTACGATATTGTGCAGATTCCAAGTTATAGTAATTCGTACAATTTCTCCCAAAATGTAACATGGTGGCCATCAAACATACAATAATTCATTCAACCTCCTTCAAACTATACTATGTGCAGATCAAATGTCTAATAATTTGTTCAACGTCCTTCAAATTATGTAAAATTATGGGTCTAAGTCTAACATAAATAATTTGTTAAACTTCCTTAAAACTATGCCAAGGTGCACAACTAACATATAATAATTTGTTCAACCTCCTTCAAACTAAGCTATGGTTCTAATACAATGTATAATCATTCTTTCGACATCCTTCAAACCATACTATGGTGAAGAACCAATGTATAGTAATTTGTTCAACCTCTCCAAAACTATACCATGGTGCCCATCAAACATGTAATACTTCATTCAATCTCCTTTAAACTTCGCTATGGTGCCGATCCAATGTATAGTAATTCGTTTGACCTCCTTTAAACCATGCCATGGTGCACATTTAACACATAATAATTTGGTCCCTCAATATGCACAGTGGTCTGTATGAGGCACTTACAGGAATATTTTAGTCCCTGGGAAAATATCCCTTATAAAGTAGATCATTACACACTTCCATGTATGTTCCAGTATGGGGATAGTGCGATTCTCTTGATTACCTCAGCTGGCATACAATCTCATCCAGGTTTAGTCTTTATTTTACTTCCAGCCGCAGATATATCTTCAGACCACTACATCATCGACTTCCACTTCCTGATATATCCATCCACTAATTTTCAGCTGAGGGAATAGTTTGTTGGGAATCTCCAATGCCCTTTGGTCATCAGTACATACCCTTAATCTCCCGCATACAATCTTATAGGCTAGTCACCAAACACCCCGATCAAGGTCTACGCACAACGCTTTCCTGGCTTTATACTTTGATGTTATAATTTCCTCTGTTAGTGTTTTCTTGAGGCATTTCAACTCGCTCTTATTTCTTTTCTTAATATGAAAGGAAATAGTCTTTTTCTTGTTATCTCTACAACACTTCCTCTTGGCTCTGAGGTACAGTTTCCTAGCTACAGCTATATTCTTATTCCACCAATGAATTGGTTTCTTCTTGTTCCCTAGATATTCATTTTTTGCAAATGCCTTACTACAGTCTTTAGAAGCACTCCATACATGTGCCGTCAATTTCTGTATGCTTGAGTCCAAAATACTCCCGAAGTAGCTATCAAAGACGCCCATTAACTGAGGTAAAATCTTCCAACCTGGTAAACCTTGTTTTGGTATTCTTTGTTTTAGTAGTGGGTGGATCCTTTATGATTCCAAAGGTGATGTCATTATGGTCACTTAGGTTCTCATGTGGTGTAACTCTCCAGTCTTTTATCCTATCCAACAGTACAACGAAGCAAGTAGTAACGTCTATGAAGGAGAAGCTCTATCCTCTCTGCCAAGTGGGATCCTAACCAGTGTTCAAAACAATGAGTTCCATCTCATCCAGCCATTCAACCAACCTATCATTCGGTGATCCCCATCTAAGGTTTTCACAATAAAATCTCCTGCCTCAATGACCTGCTGGCCATACAAAACTGCACCAAGCTTGTTCGAAAAGTCATAAAATCTACCCATTTCAATATTTGGTTAAATGTAGCAGCCCACCACTCATAGTTGTTCAGTACAAAACCTTTGCTTTTTCCACTGTGATAGATTTTGGACTCCTCTTTGTAGTACTTGAGTGCGATGTTATTTTTTATATCTAATAACCGCAGAGCCCTATTTTCAATCTTGATATTGGACACTATTATCATATCCGCGCCGCCTCAATATTTCTATAAAACAGAGCCATGGCCGCTTTACTTCGGTTGAGGTTACATGGAGAATTATGAATATGATGGAGATTTTTGTACCCTTGTGTCTTCTCGCCTTTTCTTTGACTGTAATGGGGGTATAATCACTATTCATGTCCTCTGTCATGATTGTGGCGAGCGAGTCATTTCTAGAAGCTGGGACATTTTCCTTTTCCTTTTTCACCCATAAGTTTATCTCCCTTTTCTTCCTTAGTGGAGTGTTTTAATGTTTTCTTGCTTTATTCAGAATGACTTACAGGTACTACTGCCTAAATTATGTCCTTACTCTTGCACAAGGAGCACTGTACCCCAGCACTCTCACAACCCTGTGCTTTGTGTAAAGGCTGACTGCACTTAAAACAGCACTTGGACCTGTCATCTCCCTTACATTCTCCTGCCCTTTGGCCATAACTGCAGCACCTATAACTTTTATCCTCTCCTAAATTTTTCATCTAATCATTTGAATATTTATGAACTTAGCCTTCAAGAGCATTTCTGCCGCTACTTCATCAGCACTTAGGCGGGTTACACACCGGTGTCGCTGACACGATGTCGCTGACATTTCTGATGTCACTAGCATGATGCCAGTGACATGCAAAAGGCGGGTTACACACCGGTGTCGCTGACATTACACGGAAGAGAAGGAGTCAGCTTATTTTAGAAAATGTCGTCGTCGTCGGAGGATGCTGTGGTTGCTGATGGTGTTTATTAGATTTATTTATTAAATATTTGAGTGTAGTAATACATATTATACAGTAGCAGCAAGTAAAAACAAAATTTAACTTTACAACAAACCACTGCAACCTAAATAATATGTAAAAACAAAATAGAAATTGTAAATTGGTTTAATAAGAATTTTACCATTTCATTTATTTAATTATATGAAGTGTATTTCTTTGAAGTTAGGGCAAAAGGGCTTAAGGGTCTGCTGTAGTGGCGGCCATCTTGGATTTTTATCCCATAAGAGCAATGTTAAATTTCAAACCATTTATTTCATTTATTTTTTATCATAAAATTGTTTGCACAGTCACAATACGCATTGGTTTTGTAATTTAGTTTTTTTTAATGCTTTTGATTTATTATGTATTTTACATTTTGTAAGTACAAAGTTTGAATTTTTTTCCTAACACAATGTAGCATTAATAATGAAAAAATAATTTGCAGCCGGATCCGAAATTTTATAAAGAATATTCAGTTTTTTTTCAAAAGTATCGTTAACAATTTCTGACTTAAGCCCTTTTGGCCTAACTTGAAAGATTTAATATTGGGAAGTAATATATTGGGAAGATTTAATATTGAGCAATTTTCTAAATAAATAAACGTGTTGTAACAATTAATGAATGCAATTTACTTAGTAGCCTAGTTGTAGGTATGTTTGGTGTAGGTTTTTGTATGTAGTTGTAGGGTTCTGTATGTACATTATCAAAGTTCCACTCTTGGCTGTTGGTAAAGTAGTCACTGGTTGTTGTTGGAGTAACATTCACAGCTACCACGCTGCCATGTTGAGTAGGGGTTGGAGAAAATTCTTGTCTCGCCACTGGATGAAATTTTGATTCTGAAAGAGTAGGACAGTTGTCTCTGGTGAACGAGTTGATGGAAGAAGTGCGGCTCGGTGTACGATTTGCTGATTGAGTAGACAAATCATCTTCAGATAACTCAACAATAATTTCAATGACTTTACGCTTGAAAAGCCTTTTTTTAGCGGGTGAAAAATGTTTTATATCAGACAGAAAGCTTTGAAAAAAATTAAGGTCTGCTTCACTTCCAACATTTCTTGCGTGACTTTGCATACTTTTTACGTGTTAATTATGTATCACATTGTAATAAACTATATACCAAATTAATCTTTAGAATGCTCTGCGTACAATGATATATAATATGACTTATTTAAATATTACCTTAGATGCGCAAACTTTGATTTAAAAAATGCTTGTTAAAAGAGTACTCTTTGCCAGTCCGGTGGCGCTTTAAAAGAGTACCACAGGTACTCTTTGCCAGATAGAGGGTTAAGAAAATTAGAATTAGTCTGTTATTAACTATCCGATTTAATAATCTTTACACGGTATTTTATACCATAATATGTAAAAATTGTTTTGTGTCATGTAAACTAGTTCAATAGGCCTGTAACGTTGAATTTTGAAGCCACTTGCCGCCATGACTTGTCTTGCTCATTACGATTGCTGTAATTCTTCAAATTGTAGTTGTACAGCACTGGGAACTCTTCTACTGCTGCAACAAACTCTTTATTCGTTTGTTCATTATCAGGAAGAGGCATTTTGCTATCACGACTCATCTCGAACAAAACAGATTCGTACCGCAGCGCCTTTACAACTGCTAGAAAAACGTTCTGCGCGTGCGCGGACCCAAGAGGCAAGAGACATGTCTGTCCAAACACTGACCGGTTGGTTCGCTAGAGACATGTGCTAGTGACACGAGTCGCTGACAACGTGTCCGCGACACCGGTGTGTATAGCCCCATAAGATAACACAGGTTGGTCTTCGAGGGGCATGTCACTAGCATGAAAAATGTCAGCGACATCGTGTCAGCGACACCGGTGTGTAACCCGCCTTATTGTCACAGTCTGCATGTTCTCCGCGTCGGACAAAGTTCCCCCATGGTTACTTCTCCTTTAACTTCCTCGACGAAATTATTAATTGCCTGAATAACGTTCATCTTTTCAAAAGGTGGCCTCCAGGTTTCGAACGTAGAGGTACGGTGTATCTGTCTCCCATTTTAATCTTTTCCTCCAAAGTAATCTTCATCTTCTCGCTAGTCTCCTTATTTTGACCCAGAACTATGATAAGTTCACCCGACTTTGCGTTCCTAAGCGATCTAATCCCATCCATCTCCGTCACTCCGTTCAGTGCCACATTTACATCTTTAAGTAACGTATTAAATTCTGTGTCGGCCTTTACCACTACAATAGCGTCTGAGTAAAATTTTGTATTTCCTTTCTTCATCGGCTCACTTTTGTTGACTTAATTTCTTGTTATCCTATGTATAAACAAATTCATGTCTATTCCGCTATCATGGAATTCACACCATACACCACTTTCATATCAACCACTTTTATGTACGAGATCTTATGAATTACAATGTGCTTAATTCCATTCCCTCTTGCAAAACTTTAGACCTCCAGCATAACTATGTCCATATGTCTTCAATAGTTCCGTTGGATAATATCTTTATGATTTGTCATCTTGACATCTCTATCTCTTTATCCCTCATTGTTTTGCAGTTGTGCAAACTACAACTTCAAAAGGCTCAGACAATGCTCCGGGAACCTTTCTTAATACAATTCCTGGTTGTACTTCTCCATGTTCACAAATGTGTTTCTATAATGACTAGACTGCATTCGTTCCCATCGTTTATAGGGTTCCCTACTATTGTTTTTAATTTTGTGTACAGGTGTTCCCCCCACCTGTATTTTCTGATATCCTTAAATCCTCGAAACGTCTTATCTTTCTCAGTTCATCTTCCGATACTTCTTTAGCCCGTCTGGTCTTTTCCCGCCGGTTTCTCTTCCTCTTGTAGGTCCAACGTAGAGGTCCCAATTGACCTGAATGTTTGCCCACTTCCACTTGTAAGAGCATATATGTGCTTCAATTTGGTTGTTTCTCCTTCCATTCCGGGGAGTTCATTTTATTTTTGTTCTCCTGTGACAGATTATTATTTTTTCCACCACTGTCTCCACAAAGTCCTTGTACGTTTTAGGTATCATTATTAACGCACAGTAATTTATATGTGATGCCTTTCTTTAATTTCCTTTTTAGTATTTGTGTTCTCCTTGTTCCATAGCTTATATATATATATATATATATATATATATATATATATATATATATGTATAGTCTTGGAGAGATTCTGTATTAGTTTACCAAAACTTTCCATGTCTGTGATATTTTTTCCTATTTCTTCTAGAAGCTTCCTCATTCTTCTTTCTTTTATTATATTTCGTTATAATCTCTTCTGTTGAACTATTTACATTTATTTTGCTTGTCTCCAATAGTTTACAGTCTACTGATCTACTCCGGCCCATTGGTGGCGTACGAGTTAATCTCTGGCTAGGGCTAAAAGGATCTTTTCCATCATTTATTCCATGTAGCTTCTCTGTTTGCTAG
>JAGFPH010006491.1:45104-57945 GCA_018207615.1 Philaenus spumarius | reverse complement strand
GGAGAACTGGAACTGCTTCACTGCTACTATGAGAACTGGACCTGTTATTTGGAGAACTGGAACTGCTTCAATGCTACCATGAGAACTGGACTTGTTACTTGTTAGTATTTTTATTCGCCCACAAAACAACAATTATAGTTATTCTAATTTAAACCAGAATGTGATTTCGTTTGATAATTCTAGCAACCCTCGAGATCTGTTTTACATTAACGAGTGGTTTAACGCTACTCACATAATTTCTCTCTCTCTTTCTTTCCCACACACTAGGCACGTATTGACTTATTTATTTTCACCAAACACTGCACTTGATTTAATCGATTTTGACGCACTCCTTTGATGATTTTACTTTGTTGAATTCATGGTTGTAATTCTAATAAATTCTGTTGGATAATTGCGCACTCAAATAATGGTTCAGTTTGATGATGAAATGATGATCATAAAATTCTACTAATGCATTTTTAAATGTATACTCCCGGTGTTCCTCACTTGAAGGTTTAATTTAGTCAGACCACGTTTTTCTCTCCAAATCCCCCACCTCTTTTATTCTTCTTTGATTGGATTATTTCAAATTTGGATTGTTCTGATTGGCTTTGTTGTTTAACATATGTGGCAGAATTTTTCGCGTACCTGTATTCATTGATTCTCACAGAATAACGCATATTTAAGTAATTCAAGTTGGTACATCCGTTATAACTTCCTGTTGAAATTATCTATTCGGCTTTTTAAATTTGATGAATCTTTACTGAGATTTATTTATGTAATTTTTTATTTAATTTATTAATTTATATTATGGATTTTGTTACTGTCACATTTGACGTTTTCATATGTTTCCCTGACTTAACATAACGTGTGTGGAGTTAAATAAAAACAACACAGAAGAGAACAGTTAACAAAGTTCTTGTTCTGTGTGTGTTGATATTTACAAGTATATGTACAATTATTCACTAGATACACAGATAGGGGCTTTTTGAAATTTTGGGACAATTTACTGTCTTGCTATGGTCGGGAAATTTGTTAAACAGTTTAATACCACTGTAAAATGGTGACTTCTCAAGAAGGTAGTCGTAAGAAGGTCAAATGAGTAGGTTATCCCGTGTAGGATACCTACAGCTTTGTTGTAAATTACTAAATTTATGGACATTTATTTTCACAAAATCTGGAATATTTAATATAAAGGATGTTCCCGAACTCACTGGCCCCCTTTTGTGGATTTGTTCCTGGGATCGAGACAAACATATTTCACAATATAAACATTTGTCTACGGTGCTAACATTTTCGTCTGTCTGTATGTGTTTTTTTAAATACAATAACTAGTAAACCCCCATGAAAAATCACAGGTTGATTAGAAACACACACACACATTAGAAACACACAATTTAAAAAACAAACTATTTACAAACAACATTAAGGCCTACTTATCTAGGCCTACCTAAACATAACCCCAAACTATAATCTACACTGGGTTTGTTTTAAGTTTTACAGATGATGGGTGAAATCAGCTGTTAAACGAATAGGTAGGCCTATTTATTCTTTAAATTTGTATAAACAAATATATTTATGATAAAAGGTTGTATTTATATATAGTTTATAACCTCAAAGCAAATATTATAACGTACATTATAGTATTCATTGGTTCTATAACTCATATTAAAAACAAAATCAACTTCACAAGAAGTTATAACGATTCAAGTTGTAAACGTAACCCCAAACTATAATATACACTGGGTTTACAGATGATGGGTGAAATCAGCTGTTATATTATATGTTACTCGTACACTCGCTTTTATAGGAGTTGATTGATATAGAGAACGGTATGACCGGTCGAGTTGTCATGAAGTTATACATAACAATGATATATTTTAAGCAGAATAAACGACTATCCAATCATGCGTTTCAAAATGGAGACTGTTTGAAAAGTTAAAATCTAAATTAATCCGAAAACGTACATTTTAACAAAAAATGCCAAGATACCCTTTATGTAGCCCTTTTAATGGTCTATCGGATGATGTAACTATCAAAAGAATCGGATGAAGGATAAAATAGTTAAGTTAAAGATAATAACTTAAAAGTTTTCACAACTAACAGTTTTTTTAGATTAGGTAAAAGCAAACAAAAGGTTTTCTGTATTTATAAGTCAAACGTCTGGTGTTACATATTATATTGTTTCCTTTAGTTTGGTAATATTAATATTTGTTTGAAACGTTGGTTATTGAGTATTTAAATATTAACGGTGAAATTACAATACAAGCCGCAGTAATTATTATTCTAATTATTATTATTATTCTAATTATTGGGGTTGGTCGTGTCTATTTCGATCTCTGTCTTACATTAGCTATGTGTAGGTCACCGCTCAATTGTAATTTCCGTGAAAATATCAGAGTACACAATAATCTGTTTGCATCGTTTTCGCCATGGTTTGCCGCCGGGGTTGGTGAGCGAAGCGAGCAAGGGCGGATCCCCTAGTTTAAATACAGGGTGTCCCACGAAGAAACGGAGAAACTCTCAGGACTTGTTCTTCAGGTGAAAATAACAAAAAAAGTTCATATAAAACATAGGACCGAAAACTCTTCGTTTCCCAGATATACGCCATTTTGTTTTTTGTGCAAAATAATTCATATCTAGAGAACGGTTTGACTGATTAAGTTCAAACTTGGCATGAAGCTTAACCTAACAATGATATATCTCAAGAAAAATAATCGATACTATCGAATCTTGCGTTTTAAAATGGCGGCTGTTTGAAAATTTCAAACCTAAATAACTCAAAAACCGTACATTTTAATGAAAAATGTCAAGACACCTTTTTTGTAACCCTTTTGATTCCCTATCAGGTGGTGTGACTTTCAAAACAATCGGATGAAGGATAATAACTAAGTTAAAGGTAATGACAGCAAATGTACATACAATATTGCTGTGTTTACTGTGTTGGTATAGTATGCCGGGTTGAACAAACCAATTATTACACATAACTTAACTATTATCCTTCATCCGATTGTTTTGACAGTGTCACCGCCCGATAGGGAATCAAAAGGGCTACAAAAAAGGTGTCTTGACATTTTTCATTAAAATGCACGGTTTTTGAGTTATTTAGGTTTGAAATTGTCAAACAGCCGCCATTTTGAAACGCAAGATTCGATAGTATCGATTATTTTTCTTGAGATATATTATTGTTAATTAAGGGTCGGCTCTAGCTGTCGGCCATGTTGGTTGACACTCCATAAGACCAATGTTAAATTAAAATCCATATTTTTCCTTTATTTTTGATCGGATAATTATGAACGATATGTCATTTTAAAGCTATGGCCAATACGCATGCAAATGGCTTTTCCAAAATTAAGAAAAACGTTTTGTTTAATATTTATTAACAATTTAAAAAATTCATTTTTAATAATTTTTTATGTTGTCACTATTAGTTATAGCGAAAAAGTACCAAGCCATTTGCATGAAGAATTTCGTCCCCAAGAGTTTGGTATTTTTTTGAAAACGCTATTTGAACAATTGCGGGTTTTAAATGGATTTAGGCTGAGCAATGTCCGTGTAACCTACCGCCGCTATAGGGTGACTTTAAATATTTTTTTACGACGTAACTATTAATTATAGCGAAAAATTATCAAGCCATTCGGATGAAGAATTTTGTCCCCAAGAGTTTGGTATTTTTTTGAAAACGCTATTTGAACAATTTCGGGTTTTAAATGGATTTAGGATGAGCAATGTCCGCGTAACCTACCGCCGCTACGCTGGAGTCGCAGGTTGCTTTCTGTTTTACTAGAGCCGACCCTTAAGCTTCATGCCAAGTTTGAACTCAATCAGTCAAACCGTTCTCTAGATACGAATTATTTTGCACAAAAAACAAAATGGCGGATATCTGGGAAACGAAGAGTTTCGGTCCTATGTTTATATGAACTTTTTTTGTTATTTTCACCTGAAGAACAAGTCCTGAGAGTTTCTCCGTTTCTTCGTGGGACACCCTGTATAAAAGACGTCTTGGTTGACTGACTGATTCATAACCAACGTACTTCCAAAACTATGATAGCTAGAGACTGAAAACTATGTAGAGGAGCACTAAGAAATAATTGTTTTTAAGGGTTGAAACTGGTCAAAATACGGGGGTCCACTCCCAGCCGAATAACAGATAAAACAGTTGATTCGAATCAAAAGTTTAGCAACTCAATTCTAGGTGTGGCCTATTTTATAATGAACCAAAACATGTTTCTTGAATGCAATTAATTGCATTCATTACCATATCAACGAACTTGGTAAATTTAGAATCAGTTAATAATTTTTCACAAACTTTTTTAGGTTAGGTTAACAAAATAAAAACAAACACGAAAAAAAAATAAATGAAGAAGGCATATCAAACCGATAAGCCTTTTTGAGACGAGGGTGGTAGAACGGGAAAGCGGGGTTTGGGTTATTGTAAATAAGAATTCGCAAAGCGAGTTTTTCCGCTGCGTGAGGTGCAAACAAATTCTACTAATATATTTCCTACACGTAGCTATTCAGCGTTAATTAAACTCCACACCTGTTGTTGGATTTGTTATTTCATTATTAGCGAATTTCCATAGGAAAAATGAGCTATTGCAGTGGCCCTTATGGTGAGACCCAAGGTCGGGAGTAGCAAATGAGCACCGATCATGGTCCTCAGAACACGTTTTGGGGTGTCATTAAAATTCATATATATATATGTATATAAGTGTTCGCACTCTAGCGGCCGCATTTTAAGTCCAATTTGATCCAAATTTGGTACACGTGTTGGTTGTCTATGTGGCTCGGACGAGTTCGTTAGCAAAAAAATCTAACAACCGGAAGTACGTTTTTGACCGGAAGTAAATATTTTTTGAGATTTTTACTACGAGAATGAAATTGTTTTAGAGTTTTTCTAAAAATATAAATGTAGGATGTTATTATGCACATTTTGTTTTTTTACGCGACCTTATAGCTCGCTTGGTACCCCCAAAATCGACCAAAACGTAAAATACCATAAAAGTACCCGGTTCGAAGCCAAGTGGTACAAACTCGCGAGGCCACTAGGCGCAAACAAATTCTACTAATATATTGCGTACACACAGACAGCTGATCAACGCCTTCGTGAGTAGACCTATTTCCCAAATGGTTGTTTGAAACCCTAAAACAAATAAACTCAATTTTGGAAATTCGTTCAACTCACGTCAGCGGTGGTCGAATTATTTACAAGTTCAAACCTATTTTTGTTCGTTTTAAGATATTTTTGAATTAACCATAACATTAGAAAATGTGCAAAAAACAGCTTTCTTGAAATCTTTAAGTCTCGATCCACGCATGCGCTCTGCAAGGCTGCGTGATGCACACACTTCTCGCTGGAAACAATTGTATTGTATTCTTTATGAACGCGTTTTCGGGTCACGCACTTTTAAAGCTTTTGTTTTCCAAGTTAATTAAAAGAATGTATTCTTAAAATTATTCTTCTCGACAAGACTAAGGGTTTTAAACTGATTACTGTTTTAATCTACCCCCTGCGTTATGATTTAGTCTTTTCAACGGTAATTGTATTTTTATTCGGACAGATTTTCTTAATTTGTTTTTTTCTGTTCTAGAACTTTAAGGTTAATGTTTACAATTGTATATACAGTAGAGTAATAGCCGGTACCCGCGGCTTGACTCGCAGATTTAATTACGTAAATGAGTGTAATGAGTTTTGTCCAAACTCTTAAAACTGATCTACGTTTCTCTTTTAGGCCTACGTAAATGATTAGCTATGTACCAATAAGCGTTAAAAACACCCTTTTCCGCCGGTTTGTTAATACTGTAACTAAATACTCGTAACTTCGGAACGAACTTAAAAATTACAAATCAGGTGTATTTCACATCCATGATTACACTAGCTGACCCGTACAGCGTTGCCCGTGGTGGTTGGTATTTTCAGTCTTTTTAACGTAATTGTATTATTTTTAAGTGTTCAGTCAGTGAGTGGTATTTGGCTTTTATATATATAGATTTTAAATAATAAAAGCACTATTGTCATAATAATAAAAGATCTGAAATTATGATTTTAGTAACTTTTATCCCCCCCCCCAAACCCCTCCTAAAATTTCGAAATCTTTCATACCCTCTCTTAGTGAGCACCTATGGCATTAGAGGAAGTTACATACCAAATTTCATTCCTATCTGTTCGGTAATTTTGGAGAAATCGTGATTTAGTAATTTTTACCCCTCAAACCCACTAAAATTTCCAATTTTTTAAAACCCTCTTTTAGTGAACACTTATGGTCCTAGAGGAAGCTACATACCAAATTTCATTCCAATCCGTTTGGTAATTTTAAAGAAATCGTTTTTTAACAACTTTGATCTCTCCAAACCCACCCTTAAAATTTCGAATTTTTTCAAACCCTTTCTTAGTAAGCACCTCTGGCCCTAGAGAAAGCTACATACCAAATTTCATTTCAATCCTTTCGGTAGTTTTTGAGAAATCGTCATGAGTGAGTAAGTGAGTGAGCGAGTGGTATTTCGCTTTTATATACTGTATATAGATTTTCTAAAATATTAGATACGAAAAATATATTGTCCCTTAGATGCAAATAATCTAAATACAATTGATATTTATTTACTAGATGTAAATTAACCATAGTACGTGCTAAGTTTGAGGTATCTAGCTGCTTAGCAAGTGCACGGATTATTATTTATTTAAAAAAAAATATAGTTTTACCATTTTACCCCTTAAAATCGAGTAATCGAAATGCAAACGGGGTTTCTTTCTTACGCAAACAGGAAATTTGCTATAATAATGTAAGCGAGCCTTAAGTACGTTATTAATGATTTGAGTCTATTTTAATAAAAATAATAAAAAATTATGTGTACTTCCTTGTACAATATAGACCTACAAAATAAAATACCTGAACTTGTTTTCAATGAAAATAAAACTTATAACTTATCTAATTCTTAATAACTAATAATTATTGTGGCAATATGAAGGGCTGAGAAGCCAAGGGGTATAAGTGTAGTGAAGTTAGCTTTGAGAAAACTCAGTTTAAAGTTAAACTGTTATAATCAAATCCGGGTAAAACCATGATCACTAAAACTAGTATATATTTTTAATTGCTAGGTTCTAGCCTAACGTAATAACAAAGGTTAATATGATTTTCATTATCTTATTCTTTGTTATCAGCCAATATTTGATAACAGTTGTCACTTGTACCCCTGGGCTGTTAATACGTTCACTGCTAAGGACGCACATGTGAGCTTGACGCTGAAAACTATGAGAAGCGGCCGACGCACAGTGTATTGCACGCCACAGTGTATTGCACAATGCATTGCGTGCTTCGCACGCCAACCCCCGTATAGGGAGAATTTTCAATTCACAATGCATTGCTGCTTCGTACGCCAACCCCCATTTTGGGAGTATTTTCAATACAAAATGCATTGCGTGATTCGCACGCCAACCCTCGTATTGTAATAAATTACCAGTAACTTACAAGTAAATTACCAATGTAAAGTGACTTGCATCACATGTATCTCTTGGCTTCTAAGCCAAACAGTTCTTCTACGAAGTAGTGATTTTCGCCACTATATCTTAGCACATGATAGACTACAGTTATATTCCCTGGCGACAAACATTTTAAAGTGTAGAAGAGCCAGTTTCTGCACTTAACTCCATTATTAAAAAAATAATGTCACTTGTACCCCTTGGCTTCTCAGCCCTTCATATAATCTCACTTATGAATTTATTAAAAGAAAACCCAAAGCGAATTTATGAATTTACTGAATCTAATTTGAATAATTTTCCCCCAAATATTGTATTTAAAAAAAAATGTAATATATTTCTTTGAGTTAACGAACACTGGGTACCTTAGGCCTTAGATTATTGTTTAAGTGGTTTCTAAAGCTCTGGCATGCGACGTTCACTAATGTTGGAGATATCGTAGTTTCTTCGAAATCAGCTGTCCGGTACTTTAATACTGCTCGAATCTCCGAAAAGATGTTATTAAAGTTTTGTTGTGTGAAAGTTGAATCGGCGTTTATACTGAATACTATTATCATAGATCATGAATAATAAATAGATCTTGCATCCATACTATAACACTACAACTCTAGGTCTAATTTAAATCTCAAAAAACCACACGTTGTGAAGCGAAATTACAAACTTATCAACTTTATAAAAATCTTTAATTTAATTCTTTCAAAATGCCTCCTTAGGCGTCAAATTTATTATATATCACTTTTGTTAATGACTGTTCATAAGCTGAATAGATTGATAAATGATGGAATTCAAAACACAAGTTTACAACTTTAACAAATTATTTAATTGAGAAGTTGAAAATTAAAATATATATACAGTTTATACATAAGATAGGTTAGCTCAAATCAAATGTTCGTTATAAATTCTCTTATAGCACTATTAATCTCGGGGGGTTAGTGCCGACTCTTCCCAATATTATTATGAAAAAATTAATTGTTAAAGACTGTTATTGAAAATAAAATACTAAAATTGAAAAAGGGGAAGTGAAACTAGTACAATATGTAAAGTGTAAGTGTATGTAGGTGTGTGAATGAATGTTATAGAAAGGTTAAATTTATATTAACTGTCCAAAAATTCTTCTTATAGATATATTTACAATGTCTTTCAAATTTTGCAAAGTTCAAGTTCTTAATAAATGAATAGTTTGAAATGTAGCATTAATCGTCTAAGTGACTATATGGATAGGTCTCACCCAGTTTATAGCGTCTTCTTCTTATACATTTTATTTATAAATGATTATTATTAATTATTTCACTTCACTTTTATAAAAAAAAAAACAAGTTATTTGTTTAACGTTGATAAAGGATTAACAATGGAAAAATCTTCGCTTTGGATCGTCTATTGGAGAGCTTTGGTCATACGTCTGCCTTCTTGGGAGTCTATTCAACAATTAAAATTGCCTGGAATCCAAACTGGCTTGCTTTGGGCCTTCAGTACATAAGGCCTGGTGAATTTCGTATCTTCTGGGGGTTTGATTGTTGTGTAAGAAAGTGTATTTAAAAGGTTGTGGGTTTATTTGATGTCGTTTTAATTAAATTTTGAAATAACTTAGTTTTACAGATAATATTGAATGATAAAATTAAAGAGAAATTGATTAAATAAGAGATTACATGAAAATACCAAAAATAGCTCCTTGTACAAATTATTATCTAATATCTACTATTTACAACTAAAACTATACATTTGGCATTTTGAAATTAGGTTTCAGCGGTGCTAGCGATCACGTGACTGTGGGCGTGGCTTGAGAAATATGGCCTACTCATATTTGGATCTAGCCGGCGTTTCGTTGACTTTCGGAGAATTATTACGGCTTAATGGTATTTCCTTTGAGATTTTACCAAAGACATTTTAGATGTAGAATCTTTCGTTCTATCTGATGGTGTTGTTCTTTTTTTAATTTAAAATTAGGTTCTCTTTGGATCGATGTTTATAATTCTGATGTGGCCTAGATTTTAGTATACCGGTCTAGTTTCAAATGGATTTAAAAAGTAAATTTCGGTCGATTGCTTGGTGATTGATTTAATCTTATAATTTGGATGGATTGGTTGGTTAATTTAGATGAATTTTGATATGGGAAAGATAGGGTACGAGGTCGAGAAATATTATTAATTATGTAAAATGTTATCGAAAGTCGGGTGTTTAAAATATTTTTGATTTATTGTTTGCGATCCTGGTCGCTAGATGTCGTAGTTCAGATTGTTTATGAATGGTTTTGATTATCAGTTTTCTGTCTCTCTCGCACTCATGCGTGTTTAGTTAAAATGCAGTGATGTATGATTCTTTTGATTGATTGATATTATTATGATATATTTTGAATTGTTACAATACGGGGGCTGTGTGCCGGAAAAAAGGTTGTCGCGAAAATAGTACATGATCGCGCCGCGAGGTAGCGCTAGGGAGAAAGCATTGGTAGCACTGGTTTTTCAAACAGCTTCCTTCGTTTCCCCAATAGATAGCGCCAAAAAAGTCGAATTTCCAGTGGAACAAAATATTGCATTGGACGGAGTTCTATTATTTTATCAAAATACAATGCTATTATATATTAGACCTACTAGATACATTTAATTGTCACGTCGCAGTTTAAAGGTATCGGCCACGTAACTCCATCACGACATTCGGGTTTTTTCATTTTTAAGATGTCTCACTCTGTCCAAACCTCTTCCCTCAGTACTTCTTCTTTTTACCATAAAGACGAAATCTGGCCAACCTATTTATTTTATGCATTTAACTCTTCATTTTTTCCCCACCATTCCTTCTATTTATTTTACACGCATTGTCTTCATTGTTTAATTTCAAACACCTTTCCCCTCTTGCTGATTTTGGTTTAATTAACTATTATAGCTGTAAATTGTGTTTTTACTTTCTCACTATACTATAGTATAGAGAAAGTATAGTGATCGCAAAAAAATCGATGTTGAGATATCCTGAGTCCAAAAAAAAAACGGTTTTTACAAAATGTCGGTCTGTATGTCTGTCTGTATGTCTGTATGTATACAAAGCTAGAGGGAAAATTATTCGATCGATTTCGAACAAATTTTCACCAAAATTGTCAATTAGGCTTGCACGAAAAGCGGTTTTGAACATTTTTGAAAAACAACCCCCTTTTTGGCCAAAAAACCTTCAAAAAATCAGTTATTATTTTTTAATAAAAAAGACGGCTCTAACGATTTTGGTAAAATTTGGCTTATTTGTAGACTTTAATGTACCCTACCATATGCAAAAAACCGTATCTTTCTAAAAATACCCGTTTTGCTAATAATAATAATAACTGATTTTTTGGGTTTTTTGGCCATAAAGAGGGTTGTTTTTCAAAATTGTTCAAAACATTTTTTCGTGCATCTATATGGGCCTAATTGACGTGTTTGGTGCAAATTCGTTCGAAATCGATCGAATAGTTTTCTCTCTAGATAATAATAATAATAATATTTATTAGTTAATCTCCTACTTTAATAAATCACCTCTCCTACAGTTATGAAGTCACAGTGAATCTGTTTAATAATTTAAATATGTTTGTGAGAAAGTATGTGCCAGTTCCTGGTGCCGTTTACTGTGTCATATTTTAATAACGTTCATCAGGCCCCACATGACTACCAACACTCATGGTCTTGTACTTTGAAATCTTGGCCGTTTATGAGATGCCGAATCTAGTCTAACGATTTTAACTAATAGCCCAGTCGGTATAGGTAACAACTACCAATAATTTGCAATACGTCTGAAATTTTTTTATAAGTACATTAAAGTATGTAGATTAACATAAAAAAAAGTTTACCAGTCTATCGATTTCCCAAAGTCGGAAAAAAATCGATTATCATTTCTTTTTTCGATTATCCTTAATATTTCGAGCTGAAATGAAGATAGAGGAAAATAAAAAAAACCTCCGAGTAGGGAAGGTATTTTTCAACAAAAAAGGGCATATGTATTTATTTCGTCCGAGCAATGGTTTGTCTGGAAAAAATTCGATAATGCATGTATGTATTTTTCAGCATTGGAAATCACTAAGAGGGGACTTCTTATTCATATATGAAGCGTTGGCTCATTCTAAATTGGCCGAATTTTAATATATCGAATTGAAACTTGACATAGGAGTTAAAATATATATTTTAAACATTTATGCTGAGTCTCAGCTTGTTATCTTGTAAATATAATATTGTTATAATAACAATATTATATTAAAAAAAAATATTTAGAATTACTCTGGTATTGACATCCCAAATGTTACACCGCCCATCTGAAATATAATTAGGCATTGTTTCACTGACATGTCTTCAAGTTCCAAAACTCCTAACTAGTTTAAACTCGGACTGACAGTGGGGTGGGGCGAGTAATTCGATCAGGGCTGCCAACATTTGGAACCCAGACCCGATACTCAATACAAGTTCAGGTGGACTACACGGAGAGGAGTTTGGATTCAAAATGGTACAACATGTTCAAATATTTTGAAGTCAAAACAGAGAAAAGGAAATTCGACTTTTGTGGTAAGGGTGGAGCACTGCCGGCGTCACGACAGCTTTATCTAAACTAAATGAATACAGAATTATACTGCAGTGCGTGCTTCGCATGCTAACCCCCATCTTGGGAATATTTTCAATATGTAATGCAATGCGTGCTTCGCACGCCAACCCCCGTATCAGGAGTATTTTCAATATACAAGGCATTGCGTGCTTCGCACGCTAACCCATGTCTTGGGAATTTAGAATACACAATACAGTGCGTGCTTCACATGCTAACCCCCGTCTTGGGAATATTTTCAATATACAATCCAGTGAGTGCTTCGCAAAACCCGTTTTGGGAATATTTTCAATATACAATGCATTGCGTGCTTTGCACGCCAACCCCCGTATCGGGGGTATTTTCAATACACAATGCAGTTAAGAAAAAAATAATACCTCATTAGTGGTTCCTAAATCATACGAGAAGGTGTTAGAGTGTATTAAAAAGAGAGCGGAATGGGGCGAAATCAATGTTTTAAGCCAGCTGAGTAGTTTTTAAACCGAGAGTATTTTCAATACACAATGCAGTGAGTGCTTCGCACGCTAAACCCCGTGTTGGGAGTATTTTTAATACACAATACAGATCGTGCTTCGCATGCTAACCCTTATCTTGGGAATACTTTTAATATACAATGCAGTGAGTGCTTCGCACGCTAACCCCCGTCTACAGAGCATTTTTAATACACAATGCAGTGCTTCGCACGCTAACCTCCGTCCTGGCAGTATTTTTAATACACAATACAGATCGTGCTTCGCATAGTAACCCTTATCTTGGGAATACTTTTAAAACACAATGCAGCGAGTGTTTCTCACGATAACCCCCGTCTTGGGAGTATTTTTAATACACAATGCAGTGAGTGCT
>JAGFPH010006491.1:13604-37271 GCA_018207615.1 Philaenus spumarius | reverse complement strand
AAGATACTCCCAATATGCGGAATGACGTGCGCGAACCATTTTGCAGCTATTCAGCACCGTCGTGAATAGACCTATTTCCCAAATTGTTGGTTGAAGCCCTAAAACAAAAGCATATAAACTTAATTTTGGAAATTTGCTCAACTCACGTTAGCGGTTCAGCTGCGTGGTCAAATTATTTAATTGTTATTTAATTTAATTTTAAAAATAGTTTGCATCAAATTGCAAATGCTTTTATATATCACTTAATAATAATATTACAAAAATGTTGCTCTATAGCTTAGGAAGTAGGAAGTTAGTGCAATTTATATTTAATTATTTTATAAGGGTTAGCTATCCCATTTTATTCTCTTTGATTGTAGTGACCGTATTCTCCAAACAATCCTATACTAATATGTGTAAATTGTGAAATTTATTTAGTGAAATTAGCGTATAGAAAAAGTAAGTGTATAAATGATTGTTTAACCATTTCATACCTTCGACTTAAGTAATCGAATTTCAAATGGTTTTTATCTCACTTAAGAATATTATTACACAATTTTAGCTTTATAGCTTTTAGGAAGTTAGTGAAATTTATTTTTATTGTTTAGGGTTAGCTACCCCAATTCAACCCCTTAAATTGTAGTAACTGTAATCTCTAAACACGCATAGCATTAATATGCATAAACTGTGTAATTTTTAGTGAAATCTGTAGAATATTGTTTGAGTCTATATAGAGGAAAAAGAAAGAAACAAACATTATTTTTATATACAGAGTACCCCCATATTGTTGTGTTTACTGTGTTGGTATAGGATGTGAACAAACCAATTGTTGGACATAACTTAATTATTCCGATTGTTTTGACAGTAATGCTATACTATATTCAATTTAAAGGGCTGCAAAAAGGATGTCATGATATTTTTTTTAAATTTACGATTTTAGGGTAATTCAGGTTTTAAATTATCAAACAGCCGCCTTTTTGAAACGCAAAAGATTAGATATAATCGTTTATTTTTCTTAAAAAATCACTGTTGAGTTAAACTGCATGCCTAGTTTGAACTCAATCCGTCAAACCGTTCTCTAGACATGAACCATTTTGTAGAAGAAACAAAATTGCGGATATCTGGAAAGGAATCGTTTCTGGGAAAAACATTTATTCTTGATTTTCTCTTTATTTTGACCCATACAACCTTTTCCCGAGGTTTGGCACTTTACTTACGGGATACCCTATGTAGAGACGAACGAAAGGTCCTAAATCGCTTCTTTTTTAGATAATTTTCCCCAGTTTCTATTTTATAAAAAATAACCTCAACTATTGGAAGTAGACAAAATATTGATTTGTTTACTTCACGTTTTAAATGTTTACCAGAAACTAAGACTTGTAATAATAATTATAATAATTAAATAATCGATCACGCTGTGAGTTGAGCGAATTTCAAAAATCAAGTTTATACGTATTAAAGTTTCAACCAACTATTTTGGAAATTAGTCTACTCATGAAGGCAATGAATAGCTGCCTACGTGTACGAAATATATTAGTAGAATTCGTTTACACTTCAGCATCTAGCCCCGACTCAGTCGCTGCTTCGTTCCGCTTTGCGAGTTTGCACCTCGAACTAATAACATAGGACTATGAACTGCACTTCTTTTTTCTGAGGATATTATGGACAACTACCAAGATACAAAATGTTTAGTTTTCAACCAATAACTCGGTTGTCTTTTAAGTTACAGAAATAACAACAAAAAAACATTACGTTTGTCATTAAATCCGGAAATGTTTTGTTAAGTTAGCGGTTTTCGAGATATTTTAAATAAACAAATTTCAACGGCCGCCATTTCGAAAATATATAAAAAAAAGGTTTTGGTTTTTTTGAACATGGGTAAAAGATGACATACCAAACATTCAATATATTTCCTACATCCAATGACATTTAGATTTTGAATAAATGGAAAACGAAGCATCTGCAAACCTATGTTTACTTTTATGAAGAACACGTCCTTAAAGTTTCTCCGTTTCTTCCTGAATCACCCTGTATAACTTCATACGCAAATACCATTTCTATACTAATATTACATGATTAGATTAATTACCCCTTCTATCTTGTGGCCCCACAAACCACTAAATAAGAATAGAGTGGACATGCAGGTTGCGGCGGAGAAGATGGCGGTTCCTCCTCCACTTTCCGTCCCAGTCCCGAGCGCCAAGCTGTTTTAGTCAGTGTGTCAGAGGCTAGACGCGGCGTCTTACACTTACAAAATTGCACCACTATACAAAGGCTCTTCTTTACCTTGAAGAAAACTCCCGAGTGTACAGTATGATTTTAATAAAAAGGTCTGACTCAAGCCGCAAAATCGTTGAAACATGCATTCGTAATACCGTGTTTCAACTTCTATTTATAAATTAATAATCTGGGAAACTACTTTAAGTTATAAAGAAAGCTTTATATTTTTTACGTGTTAGCTTAAAATATGGAAATTATTGCTTAAAACTCCCAAAAAATGCATTAAAAATAATCAATATTTATTCAGTTAAACTGTTGATTAAAAGCAGTTGCCGTCGATATCTTTCAATTATGAGGTGTACCACCTTTAAAGAAATAATGACAACAAGTTGGAATGCGTGCTGGGCTAAGACTAAGATGGTACATACAATCCTATAAGAATTAAAACTTTACCGAGTACAGCAAAAGATCTGTAACCTTACCATATTTAAAGTTGATATTGAACACCTGAGTTAGCTATTTACAGGAAATACAATAAATACAATTCATATAACAAACAGTTTGTTTATTAAATTACTTGCAAATTGATATGCAAAAATCAAATGCCCTTAAAGAAAAGATTTAAACTGATATGCCCTTAGTTATAATTGAAGAGAAATTTAAGAATAGTTTACCTTTACAATATTGATTTTGATTACATTTAAAAGATCCCTCCACTAAAGTAAAATTAGAAAAACCCTCCCCATTTATAATAAAAAGATTTATTACAATTAATTTATTAATTTTTACAAGATTACAAGATTAAATACATAGCACCATGGATTTATTAATAACATTTGTTTTGTTGGCCAGCCTTAATACTAAGTCAAATTAAATAATAAAAATAATGGCGTTTAATGATTTTCAGAGACGTCTCTCATTTTTTTAAAAAAAGAAGGTTTTTTGAATTTAAAATGAAATTCCTTGAGGCTTGTAGTTCCACAAATTTGCTAGCTGTCCCATCCAAATTATTTAATTAAAAGAAATTTACATACAGCCTTTATCAGATTATTTTTCTTGTTATAAAATAGCCTTCATTAATTCTGATTTTAAGACACAGGTAATTTCTATTTTGAATTATATAAATTAGCTATTAATAGTCACTGATATTTCACTAAGTTGGTGTTTTACACTAACAGTTCTTTTGAAGAGAGATATTTTCAAAAGTTAAGCTTATTCAGTTTTTTTGTTGGTCATTGTTGCACCAGTTGTACACTATGAAACAAAATACAACATAATTTTCGTTTCAGAACCCAAAGGGTAAGTGCAAAACGGAATTGTAATATTATGCAAGAAACTGAATGTATGTTCGTGCAAGAAACTGTATGGTAACATATTGTTTTATAAAATTAATCATAGAAAACTTTGAACAGAGACTATTACTCTACTAATATGTTTCTCCTTTATACAGCACAAAAGGCTACTATATTTTAAACTGAAATTTTCTGAAGGCTTATAGGCTGTATCATAGGGTTAAAAGAAATGGCTGTATAGGTTAAATTTACTTATAGATTAACAAAATTACTATGTAACTGCAGATATATAATTATAGTTAAAATTTACAACAGTACAAATTAAAATAGCAACTCAGGTGGAAAAAATATAATTAAGAATTTGTTTAAATCTTTAACTGGTAATAGATGTCAAAGTATTTAAACGTATTCACATGTTTTGTGAAGTAACGAACTTGACCTTCCGGTTTACTAAATGAATAACTTTCGCGACATTACTGGTTTTCCGCACTTTGTGAACGACTATTTTTGATTTAAGAACTAGTTTACATTTCACTTCGCGTTTTACAAGATTTTTACTTTGCCATGAGGTTTTCGAAGTTTTTCATTTCGGTCGTTGAAGGTCTTTTCAAGTTCAAGGTTAATTTCAAAGAGAAGGACGAACGAAAGCTTGCATTACTTGTCTTTATCTACGCATGCGCTTAGCAATGTTTATAGTCAGCTGATTGGAGTTATGTTCGCTACCCGCTAGATGCCGTGGGCGTTTAGTGTATTAAGCAGGGATTTACTTTTAGTTTAACGAGAGTGCATTTTTGCTTCAAATAGTGGCGCGCTATTTAAATAACGGCACAGAGGTATAAGACAGAAGCACATAGCCTTTAAGAACAGTTTAATAAGGGGGCACTCCACCTAAAATCATTTTTTTTTTTTATTAATGCATGAAATTTTTTTTACACATTAGTTTTAGGCACTCAAAATGGTATATTTTTATGGGGTTGCCCCCCTTCTTCCCCCCCTCAAGGGGGGGGGACGATTTTACTGAAAAAGTTGACGTTTACGGGGACGGATGTAACTAAACGTAGGTATAAGGTATCTTGAATTTTTAAATTTTATTTTGCTGAACACATGTGTGTGCACAAACTGTAGCATGGAAATTTTAATCCACTAATTATAAATGTACAAATTTGATAATACACTTTGGTAAAATATTTTTTTAGAAAATATTTTTTTATGATTTTATGAAAAATATTTAAAAACTGAATTTGGCTAAATCCATGCTACAGTTTGTACAATACATTATACCCTTCAAAATAAAAAAAGCTCATTAGATTATCTCACATAGAACCTGAGTTACATCTGTTCCCGTATTTGAAAACACGTGAAAATCAAACTTTCAGAAAATGCCCCGGAAACGAAAGGAAACACAATTCTGTTAGTTTTATCTAAGTTTTATAGAACATATGTTTTATAAATTATACAATATGTATAACATGTTATTACATTTTAAAATTGTCCTGCACCATAGATTTTGCCCTCTTTTTCAATTATTTATTGAATAATTTATTATTATTATTTATTTATCACTGGCTTGTTTCTTAGGAGCCATAGCAGGTGCAATGTAGCCTATCCAGGCCTTGACACTAACCTAATAAAACACAACACGATAAACTAAATAAAAGCAGTACACATAATCAATGAATAAACACTTATGACTCATAAAACAGGAACTAGACTATGATATTTTTACAATGTAAAATATTCATAAATGACAACACTGAAACACAACAATAACAACAGCAGATTTAGCATAAACAAATGTCACAGCTGATTATCTTTTATCTTCAGTGTGACCAACCAATGTTTACCAGCAGAAAGAAATCTAAGACAGAAGAAATCTATGTAGTATGTAATATGTTTGTAAATGGTTATTTATGTTGAAAACAAGGCCTAGCAAGAAAAACTATTCGTCAAGCTATCAAACGCCACGTTTGTCGGAAATCTGCAAGAGCAAGCATTTATATTATAACAAAATAAAACCACTTACAACACTAAAACCAATACATATTTCTCATCAATGTGTTCAGAAAAACCCAGAGAACAAAATAAAACAATAAAAAAAATTGAAATTTGTGTGCCTATAAGCCAGTTTTTAGGTGGAGTGCCCCCTGTTAAGATGTTTCACAACTTTTTAGGTTGAAAAACTGCGTCCGAAACACGGTAGTACGAAGTGCATATTTTTGCTGTTTTACGCAAGGTAAACCCTTAATGACAACATTCACAAAACAAAGATAAGAAACAATTTGTGCAAAATTGTAGTTTTTCTGGGACAATAAATATCGTAATTGAAGACTTAATTGTAACATGTTTTTTGTTCAGTGTTATTTGCCAATTGTTGTGATAAATATTATTTACAATGTATAACTAACATTTTGTGGTTTTAATTGTTACCTGTAATCACAAATGATTGGCACAATAGTCACTTAATTTACAATTCCTGGAGCAACGATCATTATTTATCTGTGGGTAAAAACACTGTTATAATAGTTTTTATTTATTTATATATGCTACTGCGCTGACGTAATAGTACAAATATATTAACAGTTAAATCTGATTAGTTCTTGCATATATTTAAGTTATTTTGTATAAACAATTTAACACGTTTAAAATTAAGTGTTTAATTACCAAAACCACTGACTGACATGCGCACAAGCCACACTGGCAGTTGCGCAGCTTGCAGATAAAAAATGGTTTACATTTAATGTCGAAACTACAAAAATATGTGTCCCAAAAAAAATACAAAATGTAAAATTTCATTCTACTCATTGCCTCCAACTTTTACGTAGACGAAACTTTTCTGACAAAAAAATAAAAAAATTGTCACTTTTTCGTGTTATTTTAATTATTTACTTTATTAAATCATGTTGAAAAATAGTTTTACCATTAATATAAAAATAAATAAATATTTTTGATTTCACATCCAGTATCATGAATCAATGCAGTATAAACCTGCAAAGTTTCAAGTCGATCGAACTATCGCAAATAATTTAAGTCTTTGTTAAAGAAAATCGCTTTCTCTAACTCAAGTACGGATGAAAATGCGGCGACAGGAGAACTTGTCACAGCTAAGATGGCCGATCTAGCCTCAACTGACTCAATGCCATTCGTATCGGGACGTGTACCCTATTCTCATTTAGTGCTCTGTGTGTGGTCGTAAGCAAATTCTCATTATTTATACAACTTTATTTATAAAAGACATAACTAGGATTATTTTACGTAAGTAACATTTATTCCAAATTTTGCCATCCAAAATCTATTCTGCGCATTTCAAAGCCATAGTTAAGTGAATTTTCGAAACGGCGGACGATTACAATATCTTGAAATCCCTCGGCGTTTAGAAAAAAGAAAATCCGAGGGAAAATTTCGTAGTCAGTACCTGTGTCCTTTATCCTTCGACCTACAATAAATAAATCAATGGCGTACGTTTTTCACCTAACTTTGTACAAGTATATAAATAATAAATCAGCAGTGAGTGCACGGATCTACGTAGGCTTACATACCAGTAAAAGGGTGTTAAAAACGAATTGAAATGGCTTAAAATAATTCAGGAACTCCTTTATAGAAAGACGCTTATCCTCAAATGAATAACAATGAGTGTATACATAATAATATAATTGTGTTTATAACGAACTAAATTGTAATAATTTAATTGATTGTAAGTATATAAGAATGAACAGGTTGAAGGGATAAAGGTTGGAGCTAATTCAAGGTACATAATATAAAGAAACCTAAAAAGGAAATGTTTTTAATTTTACGTAAATTTTACTTGTTGCGAAATGTCTGCCCTGAGAGAGTACTACTCGTGTATGTGTATCATGCACTAGTGAGACCTCACGTAAAGAGTATGGACTTAATTGTTGGGGAAGCACTTATCTTACCCTACTCAAGCCACTAATTGATCTACAAAAGAATAACTTATTATTTTAGTATATTTTAGGACATCTGAATAAATAAAATTAAAAAAAAAAAAAAAAAAAATTTTAGTATATTTTAGGACATCTAAATTTGACAACTCTTGGGCACTTTTTTTGCATTTAAAATCCTTCCGTTACGTCATCTTTACGTATATAAAGTTTTAAAAATATTTTGCCAGTCAAAATTCTGTTGTTGTAAATAACACGAGAAATACTTCCTCCAGTTTCAAGGAACTCTGGTATCGTATGCGTATCGTGGTTTTAAGAAAAAAATGCAAATTTTGGATTATAAATGTTACTTTTTATTACATCAAAAGAAGCAGTATAGTGAGTAGAATTACTACCCATAATAGTTTTCAAATATATTAATTCCATACGGAGTTATTGTCATTTAAATATTTAGCGTTTTTTATTTACACGTTTTTAGCTTGCAAGCTTATTTTCAAAACGCGGTAGCTCTTAAACAAAATGTTCAAAATACTTGAATTTGGCACGTTTTTAAAGATAAAAGTCTATATTTTAATTTACTTTAAAGTCCATGGCGTTATCTCTAATAGGTTCCGAGATATAGGCCGGACAAAAGAGGTGTTTCTCACGTTTTTGTAAGTGGTAAGTGCCCTTTGCAACATTTTAAGAAAAAAATTGCAAATTTTGGATTATAAATGTTACTTTTTATTACATCAAAAGAAGCAGTATAGCGAGTAGAATCAATTACTACCTATAATCGTTTTCAAATATATTAATTCCATACAAAGTTATTGTCATTTAAAAATTTTGGGTTTTTCATTTCCACGTTTTTAGATTGCAAGCTTCTTTTATGAAGGCTGTAGCTCTTAACAGCCATTATAAGAAGTTAGTTTTTATTGAAATTGTAAACTTGTAAACCCAACGTGTAATCAATCTAGGCTTTGTTTTGGTTAAGTATTATATAGATGACGAGCGAAATCAGTTGTTATAAATCTGAAGTAGGGTTTATTTTTGAAAGTAATTTCTCAATAACGTAACATAAAATTATAGTAAAAATCCGACCTTTGCGCATGCGATATATGATTTTGTTACTCTCGGACGTACGTACAATCGCTTTTATAGGGGTTGATTTCTTTAAAATTTGTATTCATTTTCATTCCTTCGAAAGCAACAAACAACAAAATATACATAATGTTTTTTTGGAACTTTTCCGGCGTACGGAAGAACCTCGAAAATCTTTTTACAAAATCCCCAAAACCTTCCCCCTCTCTCCTACAAACCTCACCTAAAAAATGTATAAGACACACAAATGGTTTGTTATATATCAAATTAAAGCCATTTGAAAACCATGAATTTATGTAATAAAAAAATTAAAATCGGTGTTATTTCGATTACCTACATTTAAGGTGTTCAAATAAGGCTAACCTTAAAAAATGCAAATTTGTTTAGCAAGTAGAATAAGCTTCAATGATTTGTTTTGCAATTACTTAAAGGCATCCCCGTTAAAAGACACGGAATGCTAGACCGGCCGCAAAACGAATACACCCGGCTACTATATTGGTTGGGGAATTACGTAGGTCTGGTTAAAATCCCTCGACTCCTGAGGTCAACTTATGACATCTGTTTGGACTTATAGATGTTTATGCAGTAAATATTCAGTACTGGCCAATCTATATTTATAAGGCAGTGGAAAGCTACTTCCATTTACATTTACTGTACAGCCGCGCTTTTAATAAATATTATATCACTCGTATTTCCAGCTGTTACGTAGGCCATAGTTTTAACGTAAAATATGTCATATCAGATAAAAAAAATGTATCCGAAAATTTGCTTTCAATAAATTTTCAACATCCAAAGATATTAAGGTATTTGTAGAAAAAAACAAAATGGTGGAAAACTGTAAAACTAAGCAATTTCGGACCTATGTTTATATAACGTGTTTTACTTTCTCCCCCTATACCATAGTATATGGACAAAGTATTGTATTCGTCAAAATTTTCGAGTTTGAGTTTTTGGTGGAAATATCCGTTTTGGGTCCCCCTGAACCTAAAAAGTGGTTTTCGGAGTGATGTCTGTGTGTGTGTCTGTGTGTCTGTGAGTGTGTGTGGATGTTATCAGACCTAGAACCTAAACCAGTCGACCAATTTTGATGAAATTTGGTATGGAGGTACTAATGCACGGTATCTCCAGGAGTGTTTTTCATTTTTGTGCATTTTTTATTTTTAATGGCAATTTTTTCATAAAAACCCTTAAAATAACGGAAAAATCAACTTTTCTCAAAAACGGCTCTAACGATTTTGATTAAAATGTTATAGTTTATTAGGGACCTCAAGTACTATAAACTGTAAAATTTTAATCAAAATCGTTCGAGCCGTTTATGAGAAAAGTTGGTTTTTCTGTTATTTTATGGATTTTTATGGAAAAATTACTCTTAAAAATGTATTACGTTCCTATAATGAGGGAGAAGGTATGTGTCAGTTTCCTGATACCGTTTATTTCTTTACTTTTTTACATGTAAAAGCTCCCGAAGTTTCTGCATATCTTCGCGAATCCCCCTGTATATTATAAACTAGGGGAGACCCCTGCGTGCTCCGAACGCGAACCCCGTTGGATCATTCTATACACATATGTTATGTTTTCATTACAATAGAGGTTGGGGTTAATAATAATCTCAAAACTAAGACGGTAAATAATGTTAAATGTCCAAATCAAATTATTTCGTATATTTTATAATAAAGGTTAAAAAAAAAAGCCAGCAATGCTCAGGTCTACACTTAAACAATACTATACCAAAAAGTTTAAAATAAAATTGTTTCAAATTTTGAAATCAGCTGTTAATGGAAATATTTGAGTAAAACAGCTGATTTCTGTAGTACAGTAATTATTCATTATGGCGCTTCCTTTTCCATACAACATTTAGTATAGTTTGTGTTGTTTTTACGTCCAACAGACGGCGCTCTTTACAAAAACCCAACTTAAAAGTTAGAAATACAAATAATTGGTAATATCAATATTTGTTTTAAATGTTGATTATTGATTATTCGGATATTAATGGTGAAATTACAACGCATGACGCAATTCGAATTATTGGGGATGGCTGCGTCTATTTTGATCTCTGTCTTACATTACTATGTAAAGATCACCGCTAAATTATCATTTCCATGAAATATCATAGTATTTATAATATGTTTGCAATGGATTAGTAATACCCGCCGCCGGAGCTGGTGAGCGAACCACTAGTTGTATATAAATAATTTTTGAACAATGTTGTGCATAATCACTAAACCAATACACAAAGTCATCTAAACGCCAGATCAGTGCCCTTGTCTAACCAAACCGGAACACTCAGCTCTGGAAATTTTTCAAGTTTCATCTCAAATTGAAACTGGAATCCATCTTGAAACTTTTTCAATTAAACGTCTATTTGCTCTCCACTGCCTGTTGGATCTACGGACTCGTTAAATTTCGCGGCCGACTTTATCGCGTCAGTTCTTCAACACAAACATTAACTGTTATTGAAGAGGTAATTTACTCAAACAAAATTATTGACTCGAATGATTTTAGCGGTTCAGTTTATCAATAGTTTTATAACCAAACATTGACAAACGTCCTCTCTCTAACGTTTTTAACAAAAGTACTTAGTGCGCATGAGCGTATATACCCTCAGGCTTTTCTCGGCGGAATAAAATCGGAAAATGTGAACTACAATAGACGCAGTCGAACCCGTACTAACCCTAATCTTGGCTTATTGAAATACGATTTAACAACTGAGCTGTTTAGATTGCTATTTATCTATACTAATATTATAAAGAGGTAAAATTAGTTTTTTTGTTTGTTTGTATGTAGGGGGTAATCTCTGGAACCACTGAACTGATTGATAAAATAGTTTTACTAATAAAAGGTTACTCTATCCCTGTGCTAACATAGGCTGGAATTAATTTTGATTCAAGGGTTGGAACAACCCCTAAAACAATAAATATTAATTGTTATACTTTCCTTAAAGCTAGAGAGCTGAAATTTTGTACATTTCTTACAAGATAAGTAGTCAAGAACATAAAGTCAAGATACATAGCCCTTATTTCTACTTTATCGCGTGCTGCCAAGGGGTAAAAATGTGATAAAAACCCCTAAAACAATACAAATTTATTGTTATACTTTCCTTAAAGTTAGAGAGCTGAAATTTTGCACATTTATTTCTCACAAGATATTTATAAAAATTATCATAGATTTACATTTTGTCCCGTGCTGCTAAGGGGTGAAAATGTAGTAACAACCCGTATACAAAATGTTAATTGTTATACTTCCCTTAAAGCTAGAGAACTGAAAATTTGTCACTTATTAATTTTAAGTGTTTTATAGGAAATAAAATAAATAATAAAACACGCAATTTAAATATTTACTTCTAATGGGTAAACTGAAGGAGGGGGGGTAACAGCCCCTTTACAATAAAAATAAATTGTTATACTTCCAATGATCGACACATTTGTTTCATAAGTGATAATCTGTTTTCGTTTACTTCACTGCGGGGGTTTGCAAACGAAGCGAGCAGGGGGCGGAGGCCACTAGTATTGTATACTAAGGCTACTGACAATGCTCGCTTCGCTCGTTAACCCCTGCGGTGACATATGGTGATGGCAATGCAAACCACAAAATCCCTAATTTTGTTCATAATTTTTACATTTTGTCATTTTGTTAGTAATACTTTTAATTTGAATGATGATTGATTAGGACAGAGGCACTTGGATTAACAAGTTGGGTGTTGGGGGTAGCAGTGACCTGTACATAATGTAAGACACGATCGAAATAGACACGCAATATCCTCAACATTTGTCCACAAAATACCTAAGTTTGCCTATGTTTTTTGCGAATTTCCGTAGGAAAAATGAGCTATTGCAGTGGCCCTTATGGTGAGACCCAAGGTCGGGAGTAGCAAATGAGCACCGATCATGGTCCCCAGAACAGGTTTTGGGGTGTCATTAAAATTCATATATATATATGCTACAACGGATATTGGCCGTTGTAAGGCGGGAAAAATCGGGTTTTATATTAAATTATAAAATTCGAGGTTTTCAAGGCCGAACTTCGGTGAGTGTCAATTGTTAGTCAAAAATACAAGTAAAATCAAAGCAAGGCTTATCTCCCAAGATGAACCTTGATCAAGGACACGTCAAGAATGGAAATCTGACTTTGCCTGAAAGTAGCTGAGTTTTAGGGGAATAAAGGAATCCAGGAATTTTATGCATTTGTGATTTTCATGGTTTATTACGTAGCGCTAAACGCGTGAGTTAGGGCCGTGTGAATTTCAAATCATAAAAGGTAATACTACCAAAGAAAACAGGGGTTAAAGTTAAGGGAAAAGTTCAATTTAACTCAAAACCGAAAATGTCAGACATTTTTGGAATCTACATAAGTAGACGAAAATAAAAGGTTAAATAAGAAAATTTAAAATTATTGAAAATAAAAAAGTTAGCTCAAATGTCAATTTTCAAACACCCTAAAAAGGGAGAAATAATTAAAATCATAGGTTTCCACTCACAAGAGTTGTTAGATAAGGAATATTTCTGTGTAAAAAAGGGAACAAAAAGTAAAATTAAATTAAGATAAAAGGGTGAGAGTTTTCACGCCTTTTAAAGTAGTAAAAAGTTGAATTTTAAAATTTTTAATAATAAAAAGGTAAAGAGATTTAGGTTTAGATTAACATTGTCTGGTTAGGAAACCAGTAACTTAAACATTTTTCGCATAGTAAATAAAAAACCCCCAAAGAACCTTTTTGCGATTGTAGGCTAAGTCCCAGAAGAGAAGAAATCAGTAAAAGTGGTGAAAAGTGTTAGAACTGTACAGGTGTTAAAGACAATCAGCGTAAACAAACAAAAAAGACATTGAACGCAAAAGACAGTCGCGGGAAAATGCGGGAAAGCGTAGACGTGCCGTGCACGCGTAAAAATCGTAGTACAGACACGATTCAAAAACGTACGGATAGCCAGAAACAATCTGAAAAAAGTGAAAAAGGAAAATTATTGAAAACTTAAAAAGGAAAAATATACAGCTAGAAAAGAAAAACAAGTAAGATTCGATAGTCAAAGTGGAAGGGATGAAGCCGCGGGTACAGAAAGGGGCGTCAACCAACAGCCAAATTAACCAGATAAATTGGTGTTTTCCAGGAAAATGGAAGGAAAAAGAAAAGAAGAAAATTATAGAAATATAACTAGTGCAAATTTAGACATATTTCTAGATCAAAAAAGTTTCTAGAAAAGGAAAACAAAGTTATTGAGAAAATGATGGAAATTGCTAGAAAGAAATGACGTCACGAAGTGTATAAAGGCGTAGACTCGGAAAATCCGGGGAGACTCAAATTTTTACGAAGGTAGACTTCACGTCACTCTGTAGGAAGTATTATTCTGCAAGTTGTATACTACGTGATATGATGAAAAGCCTTAGTATCACGAGCACAACTATATTTTTACTTCGTCAAACTTAAATAATTTTCAACTAAAAATTAAACTACAAGTCAGAAGTATTTCTTCAGGAGTAACTCTACGGCCTATCCAAATGAGTTAATGCAAAAATAACTCTATTTGGCGATACTGAGACGACATAGGCAATCCTTCAGGACATGATCTTCTAAACGATACGTCACTTCTCACGAACCAATGAAGAAATATGATCAACTGTAACTCTACTGGATTCTACCAAATCTGCTCTTCAAGTACATCTATAGCCATCGTATCAACCCAACAACTTTAGATCAGAGAATCCAGAATATCATATACAGCATCCTGGCAGCTCCAGCATCAGCTGATCAACATAGTGGCTTCCATCACGGAAAACTGGCGGTAAAAAAAGCTGAATTAAGGTCTGTGTAAACGAGAATACGTTGTCCCCCATTTTAATTAATTGCCTGAGTAAATTCAATAAAAATATTTAAAGTACTGGTTGAGATAGGTTAGTTTGAAATTAAATTCAAATCATAAAATTAAATAAACGTAAATTCAATATTCCCTAAACTTAAATAATAAATATAAATAAATTAAATTCAAATAAATTAAAAATTAAATTGATTATAAAATTAGACTGTCTGCCAAAAATATTAGAAAATAGAATTATAGGTTTAACCTTCATATTGTATATAAATTGTATGTACAAGCAGATGGTGAGAAAAAGAGAGTTGTTTATGGTTTCATTTTGAAAATTTTTGATTTTGATTTTTGAATAAATTAACTATTAATTTTTATACTGAAATACTGAGAGTAATCAATTACCTGTTTTATGGTTATCCATTCATGATATTTTCCTTTATTAGAAATAGTCGAATAAATGTGTTTAGCTGTAGAAATAATCGAAGCACAAATAAGTTAAGTTATAAGGGCTGTTCCACTGTTCTCATTTCCCTGAGATCACAAATAAACAAGAGTTCTTGTAAATTAAATTCAGAGCTAGTAAACTTATTAATTTTTGGAAGCTATTTTAAAGTGTTAGAGTCAGTCAAAATACTTATAGAAATAGGTTTTAGACACCCAGTTGCATCACCTAAGCTAAAGATAAAATTTTGGCTAAAGGCTTCCAGTAGGTGTTGTAACTTATTGTACAACAAAAGAACAAAAAGGTACGACACCCTGTGTCCGTTGTAAAATAAACGTACAAAATGTGGGGCGCGAACCTGTGTTCGTTGTATAATTGGCGCCCATAAGTGGAAGGCGAAAATTTAACTAAAGGTTGAAGCATTAACCAGACGTTAAATTTAGTCTTGAACAGTCATATCTATTATTTGTGCTTTACATTGTTGTATTAGATTAGGAATATTTCTATGCATTGTGTTATACTACGGCTATTCTTGAGTGTTTAAAATTTTTCCTGGGTTCGTGAAGATTTCGTGAGTTAGAGGGGGAGTAATATAAAACAAATAAAATAAAATTTTGTCGTGGTAAATCGGGTTAAATTAGGGTATTGAATAGTATTTTAAAGGGGTATACAAGTAAATAAATTTTTATTGAGAGATTTTATCCGCGATAAATAAACAAAGAAAATAAACATGGCTAGCAAAGAGTTGAAAGATTTTTTCGAAAGTTATAAAAAAGACAAGGAGGAGGCGAAAAAAGAAAAAAAAGAAGAAAGAAAACGTGCCGAAATGAAAGAAGAAGAAGAGAGGGAACGTAAGGAGGAGCGAAGACGGCTTAAGGATGAAAATTCCGGGAAGAAAAGGAGTTAGAAAAAACTCGTCTTCAACGAGAAAAGGAAGAAGAGAAAGCTCAAAGGGAGAGAGATCAGAAAGCATTGTATGAGCTGATATCTGGAAAATCGGCGAAATTAAAGAGGATTTGAACCAGGAAACGCTTAAGTGCAAAGAACAAAATAATAGAGTGGCGGAAAAAATTTAAGATATTACTGGGACAATTCAAGTATTAGAAAGCGCGAGTAGAGATACAATAAAACTCACTGATCAAAAATTTGCTGTGGTAGATAAGAGAGTTGCTAAAATAGAACAGAAGTTAGGGGAAATAAGTAGTCAAGGGGCATTAGGCCGAACGGTGATGCAAATAGCACCTAGGTATGAAAGCGATGCTGTAAAGCTAGAATTTTGGGGAAACTCAAGGGAGCGTCCGAGAACTTTTATAAGAGAGCTGGAAAATTTAATGGAGGAATTAAACCCGTTTTTAGGAGAGCCGGAGACATTAAAAATGGCGGAACGTCATCTTTTCGAATCGGCAAAAGAATGGTGGACGGTTATAAAGACGGCTGCAAGTACATATGAAGAATTTCGCGCAGCATTTTTAGCGAACTATTGGTCATTACCAAAACAAAAAATCGTAAGAAATAAAATTGAGAATGGAAAATATTATGAACCAAGTAATATAAGCCGGACCGATTATTTTTGTCGGATTGTAAATCAAGCAAGCGACCTAGAACCGATGCTCCCGGAAGGTTTCTTAGTATTTACCATTTTACAGCATTTTAATGATCAGATAAAGTTAGCATGCATGGGAAAGCCAAGCGAAACAATTAAGGACGCTATAAATTTTCTAAATCAAATAGATATGATGGACGAAGCCCGAAGAGGGAACCGGAATATAAATAATACACAAAATTCTAGTAGGCCTACCCAAACCTATAATAACCCACCTTTCCAACGATCCTCTGTTCAAAACTCTAACAACACCGCACACCAAAATTCCAATAGACCTGCTCCGTCTAGACCCAATCCTAATCCGCGGCCAAAAAACTAAGAAGTGAGGCTTGTGAAAGATTCACGGAATTTCGGAACGAGCGAGCTGTAGATAAAAAATATACGAGGAATTTGAACTATAATAATAATAATAAATTAAAAAATTGTAAAATAAAAAAGATAAGGCACACGCTAGGATAGAACCCACGACGAAGAGTTACGACAGAAGCGGTGAAGTAATTTCTAAACATAAACCTGTTAACCGGATACATTACATCCTTAGGGATGATCTATTAAGTAATAGCGAGGAAACAATTATTCAGGATGCAGTCGTTGAAGATATTCCTACTATTTACGCGAAGATAGGGCATAATCCGGCGGCCATAGAACTAGATACAGGGGCCGAAATAAGTGTAATACAATTCGATTACCTAGAGCAATTGAAGGCGGAATATGTAGAAATTATGGAGTTACCGGCGTCTAACATTGAAATTGTAACCGCATTAAAAGGTCGAGTACAAAAGGTAACTAGGCAAATAATGATCAAGATACATTTTTTAGCGTCAGAAACCGTGGAAATAAAATTACTAGTCGTAAAAGGGTTGAAATCACGTGTAATATTGGGTTGCGATTTCTTATATGAGATGCAAGCAGACATTAATATGGATAAACGATTTATCATATTAAATGTAGGAGAGAAAACTATCCAGTTCCCATTCATAGCCAGAAAGCAGGCGATAAAGGAAATTAAGGGAAAATGTTTCAGCCTAACGTCACGGTATCTTGGAAAAAATTTTAAAGGGTTGATACCAAACCAACCAAACAAAGAAAATTTAATACAAAATAAAGAAACAGTAAATTCAAGTCATATAAAAGAAATTACTTGCTGGAAGCCGATCTACGTTCTGGTTATGATCCCATCAGCTAAACTCTAGCTTTGTTTTATATCCCCGATAAAGCAAATTATAATATTATCTTTAAAGATTATTTTATTAAAATATTTTAATAAATATGTTTAATTGATATGTTTTTATCGATTGACTATTTCAACAAAAAAAAATGTTTTTTTTTTTTTTTTAAGTATTTATCAGGTATGTAAGTGATAAACATACTCAATGTACAGTATTAAACATCATGGAAACTGCAAAGTAAGTTAGGTTTGTGTTTAAATATTGTAAATGTATTTAAACATTGTTGTTTGTTTATAGTTTAACGTACCCTAAATGAGTGTAAATACCATATAGGAATTTTTGTAGGTTAGGCCTATAACATTTCACAACTTAATAAAGGGTAAGTTTTAGAAGCTGCTGTTGTTTAACGTCTGTGTTATTTGATATTTATTAGTTGCTATGGTATCTACTGATACACATTAGGCCTACCACACAACTTTAAAGGAAACATCTGATTATGGTACTGGCATTGAAAACATTTATGCATCAGCTGTGCTGTGTATTTTAAATGGACAAATTATGCATCAGCTGAGCTGTGTATTTTAAATGGACAAATTTTACTTTTTAATTTGAGAAAAAGATGTAGAAAACGAGTTTTCGGATAGTTTTCAATAAGTCCAACTGACTTTTTGGGTAACAAATAACTTATGTACCAAATTACAAGGGAATCCTTAGAGCCGTTTTTGAAATTAAATTCTGCAAAAACATACAATTATTGCTCATTTAAGAATATAAGATAAGTAATCAAAACGGTATAAGCGAAGTTAAAGGTTGTAAGGAACAAACTTCAGTGGGGAGTAGCGTAAGAGAGGAAGAAAAAGGTCAGGAGATAAAGTTAGACGTAGAAAAAGTTCAGGTTATCGAAAATAGACCGAAGTTAGGTAATAGGGACAGGAAAATGGTATCAGAAGAAATACAACCTTCCCAAAGCCAAAAAGTAAAATTTTTAAATAAAAATGTCATCGGGAAAAATTGTTCAAAAGAAACAAACGATGAACATTCGCGAATAATAAAAGTAAATAAAAGTAAAATCGATTTAAAGTGTGCAGAGTTTAAGATTCCAAACACACAGGAGGCAAATAATTGCGGAGAGAGGCTATTTTCCGAAAATCTAAAACGAACTGAAAGTTGTAACATAAATATCACTGCACCAAACTCACGCAACGATAAACAGAGTAGTCCTAATACAAAGTATACAAGGAACTTTAACTATACTAAACGTAATTCAATCGGAGGAATAAATAGAAAAGATAACACTTCTAATAAGTAGGACACTAAGCTCGAACAAAGTTAAATTTAAAAAAGCAGCTGTAGGCCTAACGGTAAATTATAACGGTACAAAGAAGGATTTTGTACGTAAACACAGCCGATATAAAAATAGACTGGGCGAGGACAAAAGAAAATTGGCGACCGACTGTCTAGAAGGAAGGGAAGGCAAAGGTCTAATCTTACAAAACAGAAGTACCAATGGAACAAAAATTAACAATGAGATGTAAATAACCTAATTTTAAGTTGTCCTAAGAAATGTAAATTGTAGATATAAGTTGTAAATAAACCAAATTCATAGTAGCCTAAACTAATGTTGCCAAGTTAATGACCGCAAAATGTAAATAAACAAGCCCAGCTGAGAAAGGGAAAGCAGTTATTAAACGTAAACATATCAGAGTTCAATAACGATACAAGAAGGCCTAAATGTAAAGACGCATGGAGGGTAGGAGTCGAACAGCTGACATCAAGGATGTAGTCCAAAATGGTCGCAAGGTCAATGTAAAGTAGAGAGGAGGGGAGAACCTGAAGTCAAATGTGATATGAACGGTTACAGGGCATACAAAACATAAAGCGTTTGGAGGGGGAGTGTTTATAACACATAAACACTAGCCCTTAGAAAGTAAAGGTGAACGCAAACGGTTAAAATATCTCAATAGTAAAACAAGTAAATGTAAATTCATTAATTAAAATAAAAGACGTAGGAAAAAGGTTAAACTCAAGTATAGGAATAGTAAATTAGGTTAGATCTCAAATCCAATACAATAGTAATTGTAAGTAAATTCAATTGTTATCAGGCAATATTTAGAGTTCCCTGTGAATAGACATAGTGATATGAAATAAACTAAGTAGACATGTATGTGATTTTCAGTGAACAGAAAACTCCCAAATGGAGTTGAGACAATACAACGAGATGATATATTGAAATGTAAAATATTGTATGTTTTTAGCAGATCTTAAGCTTGCAGTTGAAGCTAGATTAAAATTGTATTGAATAATAGAAATGTATGTAAATGTAGCGGTTTCAGCTTGATTACTCCAAAGTGGAGAGAAATGAATTTGTACTTGTTAGATAATAGTAAGTTAAATTATGTCTTGTACTTAAAAAGGCAAAGGCAAATAGACAAGTATAAAAGAAAGCGGGGGTGGAGAGTAAATTGAACCAAAAGGGATTTGTTGATATTCTGCACAGTACAGGGAGTGGGCTTTTATATATCTTGGATTTCTGCGTGAACTTGGAAATCAGATATTTTCAGAGGGGTAGCTACAACGGATGTTGGCCGTTGTAAGGCGGGAAAAATCGGGTTTTAAATTAAATTATAAAATTCGAGGTTTTCAAGGCCGAACTTCGGTGAGTGTCAATTGTTAGTCAAAAATACAAGTTAAATCAGAGCAAGACTTATCTCCCAAGATGAACCTTGATTAAGAATGGAAATCTGACTTTGCCTGAAAGTAGCTGAGTTTTAGGGGAATAAAGGAATCCAGGAATTTTATGCATTTGTGATTTTCATGGTTTATTACGTAGCGCTAAACGCGTGAGTTAGGGCCGTGCGAATTTCAAATCATAAAAGGTAATACTACCAAAGTAAACAGGGGTTAAAGTTAAGAGAAAAGTTCAATTTAACTCGAAACCAAAAATGTCAGACATTTTTGGAATCTACATAAGTAGCCACGAAAATAAAAGGTTAAATAAGAAAATGTAAAATTATTGAAAATAAAAAAGTTAGCTCAAGTGTCAATTTTCACACACCCTAAAAAGGGAGAAATAATTGAAATCATAGGTTTCCACTCACAAGAGTTGTTAGATAAGGAATAGTTCTGTGTAAAAAAGGGAACAAAAAGTAAAATTAAATTAAGATAAAAGGGTGAGAGTTTTCACGCCTTTTAAAGTAGTAAAAGTTGAATTTTAAAATTTTTAATAATAAAAAGGTAAAGAGATTTAGGTTTAGATTAACATTGTATGGTTAGGAAACCAGTAACTTAAACATTTTTCGCGTAGTAAATAAAAACCCCCAAAGAACCTTTTTGCGATTGTAGGCTAAGTCCCAGAAGAGAAGAAATCAGTAAAAGTGGTGAAAAGTGTTAGAACTGTACAGGTGTTAAAGAAAATCAGCGTAAACAAACAAAAAAGACTTTGAACGCGAAAGACAGTCGCGGGAAAATGCGGGAAAGCGTAGACGTGCCGCGCACGCGTAAAAATCATAGTAGACACGATTCAAAAACGTACGGATAGCCAGAAACAATCTGAAAAAAGTGAAAAAGAAAAATTATAGAAAACTTAAAAAGGAAAAAAGATACAGCTAGAAAAGAAAAACAAGTAAGATTCGATAGTCAAAGTGGAAGGGATGAAGCCGCGGGTACAGAAAGGAGCGTCAACCAACAGCCGAAATAACCAGATAAATTGGTGTTTTCCAGGAAAATGGAAGGAAAAAGAAAAGAAGAAAATTATATAAATATAACCAGTGCAAATTTAGACATATTTCTAGATCAAAAAAGTTTCTAGAAATGGAAAACAAAGTTAATGAGAAAATGATGGAAAGGGCTAGAAAGAAATGACGTCACGAAGTGTATAAAGGCGTAGACTCGGAAAATCCGGGGGGACCCAAATTTTTACGAAGGTAGACTTCACGTCACTCTGTAGGAAGTATTATTCTGCAAGTTCGTATACTACGTGCTATGCTGTAGTATCACTTAGTATCACGAGCACTACTATATTTTTACTTCGTCAAACTTAAATAATTTTCAACTATAAATTAAACTACAAGTCAGAAGTAGTTCTGTTCTTCAGGAGTAACTCTACGGCCTATCCAAATGAGTTATTGCAAGAATAACTCTATTTGGCGATACTGAGACGACATAGGCAATCCTGCAGGACATGATCTTCTAAACATCTAAACGATACTAGTAGAGTCGGCCCAGATTTAGGACAACCTTGACCTTGACCTTGACCTTGACCAATCAGAGAGCCGCATTTGGTCACGTGACCTTGAGGAGAGTTAACGTGTGTGAGATGTTGACCTTGAGGAGAGTAATATGGGCGTTGAGGGTGACCTTGAGGCGCCGACGCCGGCCAATGTTTCCGCCCGCCATCTTTTCTCCGCCATTTTGTTTCCGCCATCTTTTCTAAATTAAATTATTTTCTTTTTAAAACAGAATAAATCAGCTTTCTGAGATTTCGCCATCTTTGCAGTCCCACGTGACCAATATTTATTTAGATTATTTCTTTTTATTTAAAAACGTTAGTACAGAAGGGTGATTCGAACCTATGGAGTTTGGTACGAGAAACAGACGCCTTTGCCGTTTGAGCCATGACGACATTTCTAGTTTACTATATTTAAGTTGAGTACATAAGTGTAACAGATTGCAGTGTTGTAATATTTGGGAGTATATCGCAGCCATTGTCGTAGCGCCCTATATGTACAGAGTGTTCCAAAACGACTGGGTGATCGGAAAGATGTGTACATACATTGTATCATCAATGTTAAACGACGTCGCTACTTTTATAATCTGTCGCCACCTAGTTCGTCATCTTATCGATATATTACAGCCTTCTATATGTACAGGGTGTTCCAAAACGACTGGGTGATCGGAAAAATTGGTATATGCATTGTATCCTCGATGTTAAACGACGTTGCTAAATTTACAATCCGTCGTCATCTTATCGCTGCCATTGTCGCAGCCTCCTATATGTACAGGGTGTTCCAAAACGACTGGGTGATCGGAAAGATGTGTATATGCATTGTATACTCAATGTTAAACGACGGCGTTAAATTTACAATCCGTCGTCATCTAGTTCGCCATCTTGTCGATATATCGCAGCCTCCTATATGTACAGGGTGTTCCAAAACGACTGGGTGATTGGAAAGATGTGTACATACATTGTATCCTCTATGTTAAACGACGTCGCTACTTTTATAATCTGTCGCCACCTAGTTCGCCATCTTATCGATATATTACAGCCTCCTATATGTACAGGGTGTTCCAAAACGCCTGGATGATCGGAAAAATTGGTATATGCATTGTATCCTCGATGTTAAACGACGTCGCTACTTTTATAATCCATCGCCATCTTATCGCAGTCATTTTCGCAGCCTCCTATATATACAGGGTGCTCCAAAAATCGTAAAAGCGGTAATATTTAATTTATACGAACAATATAATGTAATATTAAAAGATAAAACGGAGTTATCCTAACGTAGTTAGTGCGTGTGAGGGTGTGTGTGTGTGAGTAACACTTATCTTCTATATACAGGGTGTCCCAAATTCTTAAAAGCAGTAATATTTAATTTATACAAACAATATAACGTATTATTAAAAGGTATCGACAATTTAAGTTATCTCATCCCAGTTAATATGGGTGTAACACTTTTCTAATATATACAGGGTCCCCCAAAATTCTTAAAAGCGGTACTATATAATTTATACAATCAATATAATGCATTATTAAAAATGAGGTTAGGCTCTAAATTTGGTCCCGTAACTTCATTTTTTCGTGGAAATTTTTGAGCCTAACCTTATTTTTTCGTGGAAATTTTTGAGCCTAACCTCATTTTGACGGTGAGATTTTTAAGTCTAACCTCATTTTGGCAGGGAAAATTCGAATTTTGGCTGACAATTTTCGTACGTAACCTAAGGTGGAGGGAGTGGTGGGGATGGTAAGGTGTGTCGTCACAGTGAACGTATCCTAGCCTAACTTGGGAGTGGGGGAGTACGACGTCGCCGTTAACCCACGCTCTCGTGCTTGTGTCGTAAACAACGTGGTTGGTTACTACGCATGCTCAGATGTGCGTGGATAAGTAGTGGAAATCTATTTAAAACATAGGACTTGCATTAAATTAATTATTAGTCTCCAGACATTCTGTGTGAGCAGATCGCTCTCTAAG
>JAGFPH010006490.1:61745-72052 GCA_018207615.1 Philaenus spumarius | reverse complement strand
GAAAAGTCATAACAAGTGGGGGTAAAGTTTTTAGAATTTTCGCAAGATTTCAATACTTTGGCATTTTAATGCGAGCCGAAGTAATTAATTTACCTTTCTTTGTGAGTTTTTTGGTATTGGTTGATCGACTTGTCTCAATGTACGGTGTCCACGGACCATCACCTTCTTTCGATTCAATAAATTCATATTTAATGTCTATTGTCTATATTGTTTTTAAACGTGTAAGAATATTTCTTTTTACAATGCATCAACCTCTTGTCATTGCGGTGCAACGTATTATATAAGACTACTTGACATTTGTATTTGAACGCCCTTTCCAACGCTCCAAGTTCGCACAGCGGTAGGAAACGGGAAGTAAAGGGAGGTTGGGCACGACCACATCAAGATCGTACTGAAACCGAGAGATTGTACCGACAATGGTGAAAATGAACAAAAAATACCTTAGTTATAAATAGGTAGATTAACAATACATTTGCCAATAATATTCATTTACTACCATTCATACACAAATTTTCAATTGTGATTCACAAATTGACACATTTATTTATAGTTTCAAAAATCCCCCCCCAAACTATGACTCCCCCCAAAATTTGTTTTGATGGCGCTCTGAGCGCCATATCACCCCCTTCTGGGCACCCCTGCCTAACAGTGTAGAATATGTATGTAATATGAGAAAGTATACTCTGAGTTCCAAAATCATGAAAACAGAATAAAACTGTTCTCTTACTCTTGTAGTATCTGGATTCGGATAGTAATACATGATTACATTTATATCATAGAAATACAGCCTTTTATGCGAATATTACAAATTACTAATAAATATTCCAATTAAATTTGTTTTATAACTTGAGATTAAATGTTTGTCCAAAATCCGAAATATCACAGGTTTAGTTCAAAGTCAATAGTTTCTTTTAAAGATGAATTATTATGTAATGGAGGAGTAATGGTAGGATATTATCTTAATTGTAGGTTTGAATTTAACTTATTTTTATAGACTTTATTGCATTTATTAATCTTAAACCTTGCTTATGTGAATTATACTCTTCTCACTTTATCTCTCTATTACTGTATTTATTTGGTTTCAATATAATATTTCAAATTTTATTTTTATAAATTCAAAATGTACATCTGGACCAGAGATAATAATATTGTACTAAGGCAATTCAATGTTATAAGTTGAGTTATCTTCAGCGCTGCTGGTGGATGGACATGTAACTAATAAACAAAGGTTTTACTAAACATAGTATGTTAACTGAACTGAATTAATTAATTATAATATTTAAATTTGTATCAAATAATTAGATTTGCACATGAAATCATTTTTCTTTGACTATTGTAAAATTTATTATCAAAGCAAACTTTTATTTAAATTGACGTCACAGATAGCGCCAATTAGGATGGAGCGCGAAGAGGGGGTGTGCAAGTCTCCTACGCCGGCTCCCGCCACATTTCCCCTCTCGCGGCAGAGTACAGTCAGAGCCGCCTGCCCTACCTAATTCATGTCTACTATGTAGTCGTGGTGTTGATTGTATATCAACACTTTTTGGTGGTGACTGTACTGAAGAATATCAATCGAGTAGGAGAGGATAAGACGTTACAGCGCATGCTCAAGTGACGCTTCACGCTATTTGGCACTATCTGTACATTAAACTTTATATAGTTGCACTTAATAAATACATTTGTCTATAATTTTTAAAACGCAATCAACAAACAGTCGTATAATCTAACAAAAATACTTAATTTCAACGTAATGACTGATAATATTAGGCTGTAGAAATGAAAATATATTTAGTATGTATTTAAATTTACAACTGTTACATATATACAAATTATTGTTTGAAAATAGCTTTGGTAAAAGTATTATAGAAATATTTTTGACAACTTGTAAATAAAGATAAGTCTTATGTGTAAAAATTTGTCCTCAAATTAGTTAAGTTGTTGCAAAAAAGGTTTTTATTAATAATGCTTTCTATTCTATGAAATTTGTATTCATAATTTTGTGATGTTCTACTTGCTGTCAATTTCTCCTGTTGGTACCCAGGCGATTTCCTCAGCTGCCCCGAAAAAGTGTTTATAGTCTTAATAAATAGATAAGAGCAAGAATAAATGATACATCAACATCAAAAGGATCAGGCTAGTGTTCATTGTATAAATAAGGTGGGTGTAGCCTAAAAGACATTTTAATATGAAACTTAACATTTTTCAATGAAATTTATATGTCATATGGCATCTTGGGGACACTCCATTTTGGCTTACTAATCTTCGGCACTTTATAGTTAAAACGTGGTTTGTATGGTTCTTCATAATATTGCATGTAATCCACTGGCAAGTCAAATTTCTCTGAAAAAACAAAATATAGACATACGTTATAAAATGGTTCAAGCAAATAAATAGTATTGCTATGCATCAACTCAATAGGTAGGCCAAAGGTACCTGTTGGTAGAAAACTATGCTAAACTTTTAGTCTTTTAGTGTAACAGAAAAACAACCTAACTAAACATTGCAGAAGTGGAGTCATGGGTGGTATACAAGTGACTTTTGAGAGTATCCATAGGTTTCTTGTTGATCAAATTATAGCCACGTTACTTCCCTTAGATCCCTTGAGTGCTTCAATGGCAGTTTTTCTACTGGAACATCTGAGAACAATATGCTCCAGTGTTTCTTCTTTGTTCCCGCATCCCAAGCACAAAGGTGAGAGTATCTGATCACATCTGTGTTTTGGTATGTCATTAAAAATTATTGTTTATGTATAAATGTGTTGGCACTTATTTTACGTTCAATTTGGTACACACGTTAGTTTTCTAAGTTGTTTGAACGAGCTTGTTTGCCAAAAAATTAAACAACTGGAATCCATTTTTTTTATTTTTCGCACTAGAATGAAACTTTTACGAGGTTTTATCTAAAAAAAATAAATATAGAATATTATTCTGCAACTTATGTTTCTTTACATGACCTATAGCCTGTCTGGTTCCTCCAAAATCGAGAAAAAAAAGGAAGCGAGTGTCGGTTTCAATGGATGTGAAGTTTGATGGTTTAAGAAGGTTAGAAAAAGGTGAAAACACGAAAAAAAGTGTTAGATCTAAACAAGGTCGATCTGCAGTGCTTGGATGAAAGTACAAGAAATTTGAAATTCAATCGTAGTACTGGTATGCACTGAATCACTAAAGGTGAGAAAAACAGTGACATGTGCCGAGTACAATAAAGTTAGTGAAGCATTTTATAGTGGTTTCGGATGCAAAGAGTTGTCGGTACACTTATATCAAAGAATATCCTACAGGAAAAAGGTCTGAAATTTTATGAGAACTTGAATGAAGAAGGAGAGCTTGGGTTCATGGTAGGTAATGGCTCTAATGTACGCTATTGTAGTAATTCTTGTTTCACTAGGCCTTATTGAACTTTCCTAATGTACAATTTATATAATAATTTCATAGGTAGGCTATACAGTATGTGAACATAAAATAAATAAGATAGAATACATAAACAAATGCTCTGTTGTCAATTTCACTGACAGTATGTGGTTACACATAACTATTAAATTTACAGTTTTTATGTGAAATAAGCGTGTGTTTATTAAAACCCAAACATTAATCCTTACATTCTGCATAAGTCGCCAACCCCGAAACTCGACAACTTCATTGTCCACATTGAGTCGAGTTAGCGGGGTTCTATTGTATATGTTTTATTCTTTTTGCATAAAATATGTACAAAACTATAAAGGTCTTGGAATAAACAGCTTAAAAATTGCCAATCATGGCCTGGCTCTTCTTGGTACAACATACGGTGCTGTACCTGGCACTTCTTGCACGCTCATTGTGTAGCATTGAAAGGGTTAAGAACAAAACATACAGCACTTGTATAGTTGAAAAACAAAATTCATTTGGAAATTTACAAGACTTCCACAATAGTATTGCATAGTTCTGTGCAAAATCTTCACATTTGACTCATGGAATGCATACAATGGGACTTGACATGGTTTTCAAAAACTGAAAATTGATACTTGATGAATGACTAAAGGTAAGTAGTGTAGTTTTAATTTTCTACAATAAAACCTTAAAAGGTAAAGCTCTATAGGATTAATTGTATGACTGTCACAATAGATTTCTTCTGTACAAGATAAAGGTATTACAATGTGTAACGTCAATAAGTCACTACAAAACAAAATCTACTTGAAGATTTCAACATACTCTGTCTAACAACATCGACAATTAGTTAGACCTTACACTGCCTGAGTGCAGCACTGTTGGTTTTAACAGCCCCCTAGGGACTCTTTTCTAAATTAAATTAACCTTTTTTTTTATTTATTAATATATAGTGATATCACAAAATTCGTGTTGGGATTCTAACAAATTTATTTATATTTGTTTAATTTTCCAAATTTGTGTTTTTTTAATTTTTCTATTACATACATAAGCTGGTCAATGTTGTATACAAAAATATATAATAAAATTATTGATAAACTAGTTTACTAAAATATCTTGTCTGTTAGATTAAGATCTGAGATTATCTTTGCTTGTGCAATTGGTGTTTTCTGTAACTACAACAATGTAAACTTTGGTTTTGTCTTTGAAAATTTAGTATTTGTGAATTTAGATCAAGTTTAGCTTAAACAAAAGGATGGGTTTTTATATATTTTTTTAGGGTGGGTTTTCGTTCATAAATAATTTGTAATTTTGTAACTAAGGGTGTATCAATTTTAAAATATTTGTTTTACTTAAGGGCACGTAATAGTATTTTTTATTAACAAATTAATTGTTTTCATTTTCATAATTGTTTGTTGATTAATAAACAAACAAGTTGTTACTTATATGATGTTTTAATAGAATACCTTGTCTTTGTAAATGGACAACTCAGCCATTTGTTTTGGGAGCTTGACATCATAAAAGGTAAGGTTTTATTCCTTTAATTTCTGAATTTATACACTGAGCAGTCTTTTTAGTTTTTCGGGTCCGGCATCCTTCCAATATATATAAAAATAATATTTTCTTGTAGACTGCAACAAATGAAAGTTAGCAAAGATATGAAACATGCTAAGTCGGTAGGTTCCAATAAGCAGAACTCAAAAACCAATTTGCTAATAATTTTTGGTGGGGGGGGGGGCGAAGTTTGGTTCCCTAAAACAACAAATATTTTATGGTACCGTCATGTGGAGTATTACTTAAAAGAGCTTTATATTATTTAAAGAGTGGGGTATGAGAAGCTACCTTTTAAAGAATTTCGTGAATTTAGTTTACATGGTATTTCTGAAGGTGTTGCTCAAACCCCAAACTCCCCTTCATATCCAAAACGTTTGCAGATAAAAAACAACGTGGTGATACGAGATTTGCATATACTTTGACTGTAAAGTTCTACTTGCTTGGGATCCATCACCTTCTTTCATTGGTCCCCACTATAAATGTATAATTTATTGAAGCCATATTGAGTATACGATGAGTTGGTATAAACATTATTTGTGTAACATTTGTGTGATCTGTGGTGGTATGGATGGAACCGAAATCACTTTTCTGTAAAACAACCTTTAACTCTACAATATTAGTACAGGACTACTCACTCTTCTGGCAGTTCATCAAAGCATAAATTTCATTCTTCCAATCAGCTCCACAGGTCTTTGTGGGGTCTCCAGAACAAGTTCTATTACATTCACGGTGTCTTCCTCTATCTTCTAACGTCTGTTCCTCATTTCCACAAAGACAATAATCTCTAAAAACAATAAAAAACAAACATCTTAAATCAGACAATATCTACTGAAAAAACCCAAGACATTAATATAATCAGACCGACTTTCCTAAACATCATGAACATAACCTACAAAAATCATTTAAAAATATTCACTGATGGTTAAAAACCCCTTAGAACTTGTATATCCCGCCAGAAAAAACATCCTCACAATGCTTATACCCTTACAATATATATTGATTTCTTACTATTAGTCGGAAGAATGACAAATTTGCACTATGAACAAAGGAGGTAACAATATGATAGATTAGGTTCTTAAGATAGAAACAGCACTCTAGAAATCCTAATGAGTATGCAATCAATGTGTGGTCACCTTCAACCTTTGATCCAAATAATCACCCAAAAATTTAACTACAGCAAGAGGCCCATCCCTAACAGTATTTGTATCTCACAGACTTCTGTTGAGTTTTTTCATTATTCAACAAGAAGTTGTTTGTGATAAACCATACATTAGCAGTAGTTACAGAAGTTCTGGCAATTCTTTCAAGGGCAGAAAGAGTACCAAATATCCTATAAGGGCAGTTATAACAAATGGCTGTCCTATAACCAAATATCTAAATGACTCACCCATTGAAACCCTGGAGTCCAGCAAATAAAACCTTTTTTTCCCTGCATTTATTGAAGCAGTAATCTGGTGTTAAGTTCGGGTATTTAGCAATTTCCAACGTCTTTAGAGTACGACCGATATAGTCTTTGAAACAGCCAATGTAGAATGGCTCTGACAACATCTCTTTGTCTAGAACAAACAGTTAAAAAAATAATAATGTCAGCTCTACAAACCCTACCTTTTGATTGAGGTGTCAAGTTTGAACAGTTTTTCTTGATTAAAACGTTGGTTACCGCAATTGTAAAAGTTTTTCGTAAACATAGACTAGCGTCATATTTATGCGACAACGGTTTCTTTCCCCAGACTAATGGCGCAAATTTGCTATGCCTGGTCTAATTGAAATAGACTGACGTTGCATATTTGTGGCAGTATTCTCTTGTTATGTAGGCTAATAGCCAATTTTAAAGGACTAATCTATTTAAAGACCTGATTTATTAGTATGTAGGAATGTCTGCCACTTATATGGGGCGCTTGGTCTGCAACTTTGACGTTTATTGATATGTGTTTTCATATATGTTTCTAATATGTTAAATTTTATATACAGAGTGAGTTTTATGTCCGGGCACACCTGGATATAATTTAAGCGGCCTAAGATATCGATGTGAAACCTTGACCATACCTATTACAGTAAGACCTCGATAATCCGGCACGCTCGGGGATCCGGTGATGCCGGATTATCGAATATGCCGGATTATGGAGGTCTTCCTTTAAAATGGTTTAGATAGGGAATAAACTATAAATAAACGCACATCTACTGTATATGAACACATTAATTACATGTTGAAACTACATAATATTAACTGCGTAGAGAGATTGCAGCTAACTAATAAATTTTAAAAGCTCAAAACAAAATCATTTTGTACATAAAATATTTATAATATAAGCTCTCTGAGCGCTGGATTGTAACAAATATAAAAAAAGGTTCCGTATACTATCGTGCGAGTGACACTCTGATGTTATAATTGCGATCATAGCCCCAGGCTTCAAGATGATGAAATATTTTTCCTATAATAACCTGATTAGTTTTTTATAAGACATATCTAGCCTTTAAAATAATTTTGAGCCTATATGAAGCGGAGTAATTATGTGTTTTATGATGTTTCAATGTCTTTTTTGCTGAAACATGAGTATAAACAGGAACAGCGTCCGGTAAGAGAGAGTATGGCGTAGTAGGGAACAGCGGAGCAGACAATTTGCGGCGTAGTGATGCGCTATTGTTTGATGCTCGAGATGTTTGAACAATCGAGATAATAGACTAAAACATCTCGCAATCGCGTATCACTAGTTGGGTGTATTACTAAGAAGTAGACATAAGTCATAAGTGATTTTAAATTTTACAGAATAAAGAAACTCAATTTTTAAAATTTTTACCCTATAAGGCACAGAAAAGTCACTGATTTTTAGCTCTGGGAACTAGTAGATACCCTGAAAGCGGTTTTAAATCGAATAACTATTTACAAGAAATTCAATGTATCTTTTTCCAAAGACTTCAATTTGTTCAAATAATCTTCATTAAGTGGAATACGTTCAACAAAATACTGTCAGCAACGGAAGTGTTAAAAGGTCCCTTTAACATTTTTAAAGGACGACGAGAGCACATTGTTTTGAATAGGTTCGATTTTTAGGAGAAATTTCGATTGAAATGTTTGTTTTGGACAAGTTTATTGAGCAGTAGATTTTTACACACTGTTTTTAACGGATGTGGAGCCAACAGACAGTGCTTCCAAATCGAATTTGTAAATTTAATTTTTACTCCTCCATCTTGAAAAATCTTGTAAAAAATAAAATTTACGAAAACGATTTGGAAGCGATTTTTTAGGTCAAGCACTTTGAAATAAACATCTTTTGTCTCTCGAAATTTTTCTAAAAACTCTTCCCTTTCGAGATATTAGCAACTTCATGTCGATTTATTTCAACACGTTTAGAGCCGCCATTTTGTTTTGGGTGGTCCGATTTTTATTTTCATTATGTCATTTTCCTAGTCTGAAATAGACCTTTAAAATAAGGTATCACATGACCATACTTCCCATTAAAAATATTAATTTGCCCCTTTTACCCCCCTATAGAATAGGGGGGCGAAATGTTTAACCACCTAAAAAAGTAAAAGAAATGTTATAATAGTTATGGTCAAGGTTTCACATTGATATCTCAGGCCATTTAAATTATTTCCAGGTGTGCCCGGATATAAAACTCATCCTGTATATGTTTTATTTTTGCTAAATTTATTCAATTTGAAGGTCCCTAATGAAACAATAGACACTTTTGCGTGAAACTCCTACTATTTATTTATGCTCAATCTATGTTCTGTAAGATTTGTTAGATCAGGCGATTTAGTTATTACATAAGGCCCTTTGTATTGATATATTAATACGTAAATTTACTATACAGCAACATTTATGATTTACAATTCTTATCGATGATTGTACTATTATAACAATGCTATTTATCCACACCCTTAATCAATTAAGTCCCAAGATGGAGCATCCTAAATATAACTTTGATTAAATCCAACAATATAAAACAACTGGCTTACACCTTAAGATTATTATCTCTATGCAATAATTAATGATCACAATATCAGTTTGCTCACATCCCTGTTTAGTAGTTTGATTCCCAGCCTGGCTATGCCCGACTCCCAGAATATGCACCTCACCGATCTCTGTGCCCTGTCCACTCGGCTCTCCTGATAAAAGCACCTACGGCTGACCCCAAACCGTGTCTTCAAAACCACTGGCCTCGTTTCTAGGTCAGGGGGGAGTTTATATAGTCTACCAGGTTTCTGCACTGAGTAAGCTAGTGTCAGCCATCGCAACATTTTTTTATATGTTTCACAACTATCTTCCAGATTCTATGTTCTGTCTTGGAACTTATAAATTTTACATTAGCTAGTTTTTATTTTACAATAGTATTATGGAGAATACAACTAATTTTCATTTAGAAAAGTTCCAGGTTCAATTCCCATTGACCCCGAATAATTTCTAAATGGTTTCTTAACAGACATCATTGGCTGTGGTTCGGATTCCACGTAAAACTATAGGTCCCGTCTTCATTAGCCTTAAGTGCAAAACAGCAGGATGTTAAACCAAAAAAATAAAAAATTCATTTATATACAATTATTCCTAACACCTCAACTTTGAAAAAATGTCGACCCCAACATTGTTTCAAAGCTGAGGAAAATTCTTTGGGGGGGGGTGCTTAAAGTAACTATATGATTTAATACAAAAATATGTTTTTAACCTAAACATACAATTAAACAACAACATCAAAACAATTAATTTAATCCTATTATTCAATATCGTATCCATCATATCTTAAAATTTTTGGGGGAAGGGTAGCCGGCGCATCCTTCAGATATCCCCGTGTTTCGTAGTTGACAGTCTGTAGGACTACTGGGGGTTGGCTTTGTTAATAGTCTTGTGTGATGTTCAGTCCTTTGGGATGATAGTTTTTCCTGGTTAACCAGTTCAATGTTATCAGAATGTACTTTGCTGGCAAGGGTTTGAAGTATACTCCTGTAGTCACTGTGACAGGGATGTTGGTTGATTATCGTTGTTTGCCAGTTTATTGTTCTTGGGTTTTACAGTTTACATCTAATAATCAAACAGTATGAGTGCAGCAGCCACTTTTAGTCGTTCACACCGTGGCATGGTTTCACATTGACTGTTTTGGTCTAGTAAACGGGGACATGGGCAGGTCGGAGTTACTTGAAGTGTTTATGGAGAAATTGTGACTTAAGCTTTACAATACTTGCTGCATTAAATTGCAACTTTGCTCTACGTTAAAATTGCAAAAAGTGTTTACAATACACGATACTTCTCTACAAACTTTTATTACTAGTGTAAACATCCTTTAAAAGTCGGTTATTCAATGATTAGTTTTTAATGTAGTTAAGAAATTTATTAAAATCTGTCCCGTAGAGCTCTAGAAACATAAGACGTTGCAATACCATTAAGTTCTATACTCTAAA
>JAGFPH010006490.1:40355-61645 GCA_018207615.1 Philaenus spumarius | reverse complement strand
GTGAAGTGAACTTTGTATGAAAAGCAGTTATAAGCAGCCAACTGCGAAATGATGCAGTGGTTTTTAAGGTTATTACTTGCTTAAAAAAGTCATAAAAAAGCTCTAAAATTAGCGATTTGGCTCTGAGTTTTTTCATTGTGAACTTCCAATTCCGAGACCCAGCACACGCCTATGTGCTCACAGGCATGCAGTAACATGTTTTACGTTTAAGAATCAAAAGAAGCCCACCTGAAGGTAAGATCAGCGCATGGTTGATTATAGAGAATCTACTGTAGGTCTAATATTGCTTCATTTCATATCAAGAAATGGTTATTAAATGTACAAAAATTGTTTTTAATTTACGTTTAATTTATTTTTTAAAAGAGTGAAACGTTTATTTGCCGTTTCAAAAGATTTGCCTAGACTGGATATGTCCAATTTAAATGGCAATGATATATCTCCCGTTTGGTTTTGAATGAGTTTCACATTCAAGGTCTTCTGTAATACCTATTTTAAGCAGCGGTGTTTCTTCAAGAGACTAAAATTGTTGTAAAGTTGTCACTAACAGTTAACATTGAAGTAGAATAATTAACTAAGGATTTTGTTTGCATAGGTCCCATTAGAACAAATCCGAAAATGGTTTCAATAGCATAATATGGTAAACTTTCAGCTAAATTTAGTTTATTTCAAATTATAATCTTTCCATACAGATCAGCTCCAAAATCTATTTTTTGTGGATTAGCGAATTCTGGATCAGCAAGTTTAAAAAATTGTGTTTTATTATTGACCGAGCGTAAGCGAGGTCTCCGTTTTAACTCGACCGTTCGGCATTTCGTCTGTGTGTCTGTCTCACGATTACGGCCAAACGCCTTGACCGATTTTGATGATTTTTTGCATGAATGTTCCTTATTCCTAGGCCGAGCCATATATATATATATATACGGTTTTTTTCCATTTTTCATTTTTAACCCCTTAAATAAAATAAAATGGCGGCCGGACCTTTTCTCTCAGTGTAAGATTTTTTCCAAAGCCAGTTTGTGGCTTAACCGTAAGTCGAATTTAAAAACTAATACATTTTGCTGAAAGCAAATTAAATTTTAAACAAAATTGTATTCTTGATTTTTTTCCGTATCTCTAACGGTAAGGTCACAAAATGGCAGTAAACTTCGAATTTGTTAAAAATCGTCCAAGTTTTTGTATTTCAACCATGTTTTTATACGTTTGTTCAAAACCAATTCAAAAGTGTTCCATAGCTTTTTTTGTAGATAAAGGTTTAAAGAATTCATACATGCCAGTAAAAAAAATTATTGAAGTAAAATTAAGAAAGTTATTAGCTCAAGAAACAATCACGTTCAGTAACGAAAGGAAAATGTTTAACTTTAGGCCTACATAAAAAGTAGTAAACATTATTGTAATTTTTTTCATAAATGTAAAAAAGTTTTGTAATTTACTTCTAAATAGAATTGTATAAAAATATTTATCAATTTCAAATTTCTTATTTTGAAAACACCAGTTTTTATGTTCCTACTACAAGACTGCTAACAAAACTAGGCCTGTTTTGAATAGTAATTTAGGAATATATCATTTGCCCAAAAATGACATATTATTATAAGAAAGTGTAGAGGATAAATCAAAGAATTGAACTTTATAGCTGTAAATTATCATTGTAAATTTCATAAAAGTATTTGACTTAGCTTTATTTGAACTACAAAATGAGATGAAACAAATGAAACTTTGCGGCGATAAAGGACATACAAAAAATTACCGTAGGACACCGTGGGAAGTGTTGGTACATGGGTTGAGATCACTATCACGACGTTTTAACATCGTTTGTTTTCATTATTTCTAATATTGGAATATGATATGGAACTTAAGTTAACTTATGATACATTGTTGAGTTTGAGTTATTTAAGTGTGTAAATATTTAATTGTATGTTGTCCCTCTATAACGCGGTATTTTTAGCTATCTTACGCATTATTAATCTAAATAAAACACAATGCCTCTAAAAGAAAATCTTTAGCAGTTAAAGCTCAAAGTTCAAGGAAAGAAATAAAAACGAGAACTAGAAATCCCGGAATTGCGGGAATTGTAAATAATGTTTCACTGGCTAAACCTTTGTGCTTACTTCCTTACTGGCCCACTATTTTTAACCTAAGCTCAAATCCACATTTGTTATTTCAACGAGCGAGGTCTACTGTTCACAGAACTACTAGTTTAATCCTGCGTGATTATTTAATCTGGGTAAATTTGAAGTTGTGTTATCAACAACAATAACCTTGTGATTTTTGACCACCGTATGTCCTTCTAAAGTTGTTAAATTAACATTACACAATCCTTTGATAGGGGTTGTACTGGATATTCCATCAACTTCATGTCAACAGGTTTTAGGTTAAGTCCTAGATCAATAGCACATTGTGTTGTTATCAATGAACTGTGCTTCTCAGAGTCCAACAAGCCAGTGTACATTTTAGAAATATTTTGCTTTGCAATTAAATAAACTTTTATCGTGCCTAATATTACAACAGAATTATTTGTAGAATTATGAGTAGATATATTTGTATGACAATCAGTATTAAAATGTGTTAAAGGAAATTCTTTGTTATCATCAAGTGGAATGCGAGATTTAAAAGCTGTACCTCGAGTGCCGGAAATAACATCCGGTCGCTCTAGTCAGATGCGTTTGCTTGCATCAGCTGTGGGCTAGAAATTGGATTTATATGTAAATATGTGTGATAAAGTATAGGAACTTTGAAATCGAATAGGTCAAATCAAAAGGTATTTTTTACATAACTGTAGTAGATGCAAGAGTCGCTCTGTGTTACAAGGCCTTAAGGATGCTCTTTTCACATATATAAACCAAAACATCTGATTTCAATAAAACAAACAATTGAAAATTCTTTTAATATAAACAGTATAAATTGAACATTCGTGCTAAACTTAAATTGTGTATGACTTATTATGATTTGTTAAGGTAATTCATATTTAGTTTGATGCTAGTTGGCTTTGTTATGTTTTATGTAGAAGTTCTGTTTAATAATGACGGGGACGTTAAATACCTAGGCTGTTTCCGAGAACGTGATATGGAAAACAGAAAGTTAAGAGGAAATTGGAATCAGAGTTTACAGATGTCGACAGAAGAGTGTATCCAAATGTGCCAGAACACAGGATACCTTTATGCAGGCTTAGTGAAAGGGTAAGTTTAATATGTTTTGTAATGTTCTACTTGACAAATGTTGCATCATGTTGTACATACAAGGTGTTATCAAAAAATATGGTTAATAATTTTATTACAAACGAAGTATTAAGATTACATATAATTTGAATAAATCACCTTCATAGTACTGTTCTTGGCTAGCGATACACATCTTCCCAACGTTGAGTCTATGACTGGAAGCATTTCTGGAAGGCTTCTTTCTGAAGGGCTTTCAACTGCTAGGTCAAGGCCATTTCAATGTCAGGAATGGTGTCAAAATGTTTTCCTTTTAGCACGTTTTTTATTTTTGGGAAGATCCAGAAGTCGCATGGTGCTAAATCTGGTGAGTAAGGCAAATGTGCACAGACAGGAACACATTTCCTGCCAAAAACTCAGAAATTAAAAGCAACTTGAGCCACGGCGTGTTGTCGTCACGAAGAAGGAAGCCATTGGCCCATTATTCTGGTCTCTTTGCATGTCGTTTCGCAAACGTTTGAGTTATAAATTTGTAGTTTACAATTGTTGCCCTCAATCAAATAAAACAATGAGCATCACCTTGATGTTCGACTTTGACTGATGTGCCTTTTTATTGCGAGGGAAGTTACTCGTTTTCCATTGAAAACTCTGAATTTTCATCTCAGGGTTATAGCCAGTTACTAATTTTGGCCATGAAGTACGGATCTGCATGAAAAAGATCCTTCAACTCCTGGCAAACTGAGACACGATTTTCCTTCTGTTCATCAATAGTGTCAAAAGTCTGGGAACAAATGTTGCACTCACTCGTCTCATTTGCATATTATCAGTTAAAATGCTTTGCATGTACGAGTTGTTTGATAAGCTCTAGTCTTTCGCCTTTTTGAACGAACAAGTTTGGCCACTTTTTGCATCTTTTCATCTGTCTTGAGGTCCCGACCTTTCCTAGTTTTTAACCGACTCATTTCCCCTTTTAAATCACTTGTAAACAGTCGTCAGAGTTACTACATTATCGACATTCACTGATTTTAACATTTCATGAGCCTCTTTGGCACTTTTTTGCAACTTGAAACAAAACTTAATGTTAATGCATTGTTCGAAATCCATGATGCAGGAGAGGCATGGTAAACACAACCTCACTCTAGTGGCTCTGGAAGCTGACTGACAAGTCAGAACTGGTTCAAACTTGACACAGCCTGTCTAAACAGATCAGGCTATTGGTCATATAGATCAAAGGGATGTAGCGTCAGCAGTTGCTGCTATAAAAATTCATTCACCATTTATTTTTATCACACCTCCTACAGATTGTTAAATTTAATAATTATAAATTATAATGTTGATTTGCAATTATTGAATAGGTTTAGTAAATTCAAGTATTGGTGAATATTCATCTCACAAGATTTGTGTTTCAAATTTCAAGTTGTAAATATAGTAAAAAGTGCGTACTCTACCTTGGGGTTTATTTTCCGGTTGGGAAGATATTTCTCAATATTGATTATTTAAAAGTTTTACTTAATAGCTTAAGCAGCCGGGATTGAAATTTCTTGTATTGTTAGTCCCTATTAACAAAATATTATATCAGTATAATATAGAAAGTACGAAAGTGATTTTTACTTTTATTATATTTTTTTTAAATCAGACCACAGACAATTACTGGTAAGTAATTCCTAACATTTGAAATTAATTCATTGGTGGCTACAAGAATTTGTTCAACTTTTAAAAACTCCTTTGTATGATACAAGGATGGGCCAGAGTGCACATTTTGCTCATTTAAAAGAAACTATATCCGCATATTTATGTTTATTTATATTTATTTGTGTTTTTGTGTTAATGTTTGTGGAGTGTTTATATGTAATTTATAGTTTTTTTATGCGCATTAAACAAATGCAAATCTTAAATTATTATAAACAGTTTGAAAATGCCTGAAAAATAGGTGAAACGTTTGTCACCGAATAGAGAGTGATCGCAATTGGACTGCGAGCAGTACAAGGAATTAAGGTATTTATGTAAATATATTTGAGTCTTGCCAAGTCGTTTGAGTCATTTACAAGTCAACTTAACATAAACTAAGAATAATATATAAAACAGACATATATACATACATATTATTATATTTCCTTTTAAATGGATGATCCAATCCTTATGCACATCAGCCTCAAGGGCTTATTGTGCTCCCACATAAAGGAAGTAACCTAGTTACCCCTGTCAAGGACCAAAGCTCAGTGAGTCTAAGAATCTTTTTGACAAGGTTGTCCTGGGGGATGTTTTGATCTTTGTTTAGCTCACCAAAGTTTCCTAACTCACCTGTTTGAGCATCTCCGCTCATAAATCAAGTGTTCTGCGGTTTCCTCCTACATTCAACATTTTCTGTATTCGTGGTCTCAGGTGAAAATGCCCATTATTTGTATGAGTTTTCCAAGGTGACCATGTCCTGTAATTAGAGCTACCACCTTCACTGCACCAGCTCAGCGTAATGATGTCAGATGCAATTTGCCAAGATCAAGCCTGGGATGCTCCTCCACCTCCTTCCGTGCTCTAGTCTTGCCCAATCGGTGACAGCGCCTGTATAGCTGTTGTCTTTGATATGCCACATATCGGTTCAGGTCTTGTGAATTCAGTAGCTGATACTTTGCTTGCCAGCCTTAATATTGTGAGTGTGGTTTTCCTTAAAATTAAGATCTACCTCAGTTAAACCAATAGTATATTACTACTACTTTTGCTCAATAGTATAAATAGTCTTGTTTGTTAGCCCAGTAACTGGTTCACTATCATAAATACGAAGGCTTATAAATTGTATTCTTTTTAATACTTTAGTCATGGGTTATGCAACCTTGTAAGTGGCAAAACTAAGCTCAGCAAGGCTGAAATATAGTACTAGAATTTGATTAAATATTGTGTGTTGTTTTTTTACTAAATAATTCGAATTTTGCAATGTACGTTTTTAATGATATGATTTATAAATTTCTATTTTATTTCTTGTTGTCTCCAGAAATATTTGTTACTGCGGCTCAGCCCAGGCCATCCTCTCTGAGAGAGCAAATGCGTTGGAGTGTAATAAAAAATGTATTATGGAGAGTTGGAAATGTGGAGGGAATCACGTCGCTTCTGTGTATGGCATCAGGAAATGTGAAAAAGGTAATTTCAAAAATGTTGCTCCATTGATTATAGTTCTATTTAAAAAAGTTACAAAACCTATATTTATTATTTTTAATAAGAGCTATTTTACAAATTATAGAGGAAATTTCCGGCCATATACTTATTTAAAAAAGCAACCTTATTTAAAACAAGTTGTCCATTCAAAAGAGGCCATTTACATTTTGACTCTGCTGTAGTCGCTATATGTAGCTGACCATTATCCTCTACATCACGGTATTGACAGCGCTATGTCATCGGCACGTAACTGAAGTCAAAATATTGAACTTTATGAAGCCCTATGAAATGTAATCTTAGGCACTGAGTACTGGAGAACTAACTGGCCATTGGATATCACTAACTATTGAGATAAGTCAGCCTCCAAACTTTCTAAGGATGTTGATTGTGTAGGATGTTGCTTCATCTTGATGATAACAAAGAGTACAGGTATTGACACCTAGTTGAATGAACAAGGGGTAAAGGTAGATGTTAAGCATATGAACGTAACGATCCAAGTCACTGTGTATAAATTGGCGTCCTGAAAGAAACGTGGATTATAAATCCGAGAAGAAAGAAGGATCTCCTCACCAGGCAGTAACCTTTGGACTGTGCGTAGGGTTTTAATGAATCTGATGTGATTCCTCAGACATAATTAGGTGGTCTATAAATCTTCTCCGTTTCTCATTCAACATCCTTCCACAAACACAAGATAAGATAAATGTAAGTCAGTAACTATTAGGTAATAACCATGTCTTTTTCAAATCACGAGTATGCAGAAGTAAATTTTGTTTATGTGTTTTGCAACAGTCAGAATAAACCTACAAGTATAAAACGGGAAGTTTATGGGCCTAGCCGCGCAGAGAGTATATCATACTCGGTATCTTGATAGCAAAACTTTGAGTTAACTGGTGTTTATCAGACTTCAACGCTTGTTAGAACCTGTGTCTTTGTACAAAATTAATAAAATGAATGACTTGACTAATCGAGGTGGTTTAATCATATTAGTACTATCATACAGTATGTATTTCAGCACACCATGTTTGTAGCCTGTAAATTCTTGTTTAAAAGCAGAACAAGCAGAACTTCAGTATTACATTATTTTTGAAAGCTTATTTACGATGGAAATTTTTATTGACATTTGACACTTAAATTATACCATAGTAGAGATTTAAACCTTTTTATATTTAAAATTTTTGTACAATGAGTAACAATTTGAAATATATCATAAAACTCAATAATAATATAATAATAATAATAAAGCTTTATTATACAATGAAGGTTACAATAATTTCTTTTTTCAAGCTTATTAGACAGTGGTTTTTTTAACCGTCTGTCTGTTGGAAGACTATTAAACCTTTTTACTTTAACACCTAGCTCTATGTGTTACATGCATAACGCTAACAAAACAACAAGAAATAATTATCCTAAGCCTGACACCCATACATAATTACATAAATACACATGCACACCCTTACACACAGACACACACTCACACACACTTAGAAAATACTATATACTAAGACAAGTAAAAATGAATTACGTATGAAAAACTAGGCAAAGATTACCAACAATATGAAAATTTTTGCAAAGATTGCCAACAACAACAACACAAATATTAACAAATGATTGAGGGGGAGCAAAGACATGAAAAACAAATACAAATTTACAACTTTAATAATTAAATTCGCGGACTAATTCCCATCTGTATTGCCAAGCCTGTTGTACGTACCGAGCAAGATATTTCCAATTTTCCCCGTTAAGCTGTACAAGTAATTCCTCCCAACTCAACTCCAATTTCCCAAAATATTGTTTCCTAATTGTTCCCAAGATTGGACAAATCGCTAAGAAATGGAAACTACCTTCTTTAGCCTTCAAATTACAGAGCGAACAGTTGTCATTTACCCGCTCCACCCAAGGCCTGCAGTTCAAATACAGCAGCTCTGCTCTACATTTAATTACATTTCGTACTATCCAGATACCTATCTAGATACAAGTTGTTATTCAAATTCAAAGATTTATAAATGGTACGAAACGTAGAATCGGAACGAGCCTGAAGATTTTCTTGTTTATGTCGGACCCTTATCGCTTCCACTAATGCAAACATTTGACCTTTCCATTCTTTCGCTCCATTGAGTCGCTCGCTAAAAGATACAGAATATGTATTCGCCATTATATTCCATTCTTTATACCAAAACAAATTGGCGTTAATTATTTCCCTAGCAAAAAAATTAAGCAGCCTATCACAAGACAACTTTAATACTTTTAAAATATACTTTATATGCAGGTTCAAAGTGAAACAAAACAACCTATCCATATTTAACTCCAAATACAAAACAAAATTGGGTGTATTTTGGGGTAATTGAAAAAGACGCTTGACAAAGAATTTCAAAAGCTGCTTCATGCGCTCATATTGTCTATAGCCCCATACTTGAGCTGCGTAACAAATTATTGATCTTTGTACCGCGTTAAAGCACGACCATTTCTCTTTCAAAGGTATACGTTTGTTCACAATTAAACTACTTCACGTTCCGCAAATTGTCGCTTTAACAGCTGTCAATTTTTGGGAGAGATGCGTCTGTAAAGATAGTGTTGGAGTCAACGTTACTCCTAAATACTTATAATTATTGACACATTCAATTTCACATCCTTTATATCATTCGCCCCCAACCTACCTCCTTTTCTGAAATCCATTATTTTCGACTTATTTAAATTAACGTTTAGGTTCCATGTTTCGCAATACACCTGCAAATTATCAATCATTTGTTGTAAAGTTACCGATGTAGGAGCGACTAACACAATGTCGTCGGCATACAGCAAAGCTGGCACACGACGTTCCCGAAAAACACAGCCACCTACCAAAATTCCATCAATATCATTTATAAAAAGTGAAAACAATACCGGACTAAGTAAACATCCCTGCCTTAAACCCTTTTGAGTTACAAACGTTTCAGACACTCCATTACCACACCAAACCCCCGATGCAGAACAATTATACAGATTTTTAATAACTTTTAATATTTTGTAGGAAAACCCATAAGTGGATAACTTGTAAAATAATGCTTCTCTATTAATAGTATCAAATGCGGATGAAAAATCTACAAAAACAGAATATAGTTTTCCCTTCTTGTTTACTATTTTTAAATGAACCATACTCTTAAAAAAAAAATATTGTCTGTCGTAGAATAGCTCTTACAAAACCCTGCCTGGCACTCGCCTAGTTTCTTTTCCTCTTCCATCCACCCTTCAATACGACCCAAAACTAATCCAGTAAATAATTTTGCCACCGCATCTATAAATGAAATGCCACGATAGTTGTTTACGTTGTTAATATCTCCTTTTTTCAATAATGGATAAGTTATGGAATTTTTAAATGATTCGGGTACGTTGCCAGTTTCAAATATTTTATTAAACATTTTTAGTAGGTGATTAAAAAAAATGTCTGAGCCGTTTTTGAGAAATTCATATGGGACCCTGTCGTATCCGGGAGCTTTATTGTCTTTGGCCTTTTTTAAAACTCTTTGTAGTTCAATCAAGGTAAAGTCTGAATCAAGTCGACCATCTGTAACAAAAGGTTCTACCCAAACTATAGGAGTCGAGATGAGAGGGGGGGTCTAGTAGTGCTTTAAAGTGATTTACCCAATCCTCGACTGTAATCATTGCCCCTACTAACTTAGTTTGTTTTCTAAAACTGTTTATTGCCTCCCACAACCCCTTTGTGTCTTTTACAAACATAAATTTAGAAGCAATGTCTTCATTATGTTTTTCGCTTAAATGAACATAAATTCTTATACTCATTCCTTACACTAATATACAAGACTTTAGTATAACTATTATTATTACTTCTAAATAAATTTAGAAGTTTGAAAACCCGATTTCTGGTTACAGCACAATCCCTATCAAACCACGGTTGTTTTGACTCATTAGCTTTCTTTTTTACTGTTGTCGACAAATTATAGGCGGCCCTCTTTATGCAATCTGTCAACTCATTTATCATAGTTTGAGTATCGTTCGATATAATTAAGCTATTCAAACCCGATTTATTTATTTTTTCCTGATACTGACACTGATCTTGCTCTGTCCAACACAGCCTAGACAACAATGGCAAACCAATCTCACTCCTGAATTTATTTACCCCCTTGACATAAATTTTCAGTTCAATTGGGAAATGATCTGAGACTAACAATTGAGTCAAATCAGTTCCGACTGACAATTGTTTTACTAATTTAACACTATTTATAAAAATCGATGCTATATCATTTACGGAACATCCTCTATTGCTCAAGAAAGTGAATTCCCCTGCCAAATCACCCTCCGTTCTACCATTTAAAATTATTTGACCGTTATCTTCACAAAAATTCAGATATTTCCGTGCCCTGTTATTTATTTTCATGTCTTTTGGAACATATCTAGTCATTCCAACATGAAATTGATCAAAATTAAAAAATTCATCAAGCGTTTGTGCATCAGCTATTCTAGCATTCATGTCACAAAATATAAGTAACTGTTTGTTTGACATCTTTTTTACAAATTCTCTTAGATTTGAAAAATCCCGCTCCCAGTAATTACAATTTAGATAAACAGGTACAACAAACAAATTATTATTATTGCCCAAATTAATGTCTATTACTGTAGTTTCATAGTTGACAAAAATTCTTTTTTTTTTAACAAAGATTTTTTATTTATCCCTACTACAGACCCGCCAATAATAGCCCTCCCACGTACATTCTCTTTGATTGCAAAACTAATTTCAAAATTAAAATTAAATAGGTATTTCTTTATTAGGTCAATTTCATCATTTGTAATAAATGTTTCTAATAATATTATTATGTCATAATTTTCTAAGTATTTAATGAAATTAAAATCTCTGACCTTAGATTTAAGACCACAAAATAAAATATTATATGCCACTATTTGTATGCAATCACTTGTATCCTGTGCTGTGCTATCCTGCCGAGTGCATGGGGTATTCTTACATGGGTGTCTATTGTGTCCTCATTTCGTATACAATGGTCCTGTACTTCCCTTACCAGATCCAACAATATCTTTTTCCAGCCCCAAACCATTCACAAAACTTCCTAAATCTACATCCAACAGTTCTTTCAACTTCAATACTCCTTCTGTCTTTCCCGCCATAACTTTCCCGTTCGTCCATGTGAAACTACAACCTTCCACTAACAGTTTGTCAAATATTAATGGCATTCGTCTCTTTCCAGCTTCTCGTTCAATTTCTTGCCTAAGAGCGATAACTTTATCCTTTTTCCCCGAAAGTCTCGTGTATAGTCTATATGTACAACGAACCCCGTTCCTTTTAATTGTTTTGCATTACTCATTATATAGTTTACATTTCTATCATCCGGTATATGTGCTATAATTGGCGCGTTGTAATTGCCGGAACCTAAGAGATGCGCTCTATTCACCCAAACGTTTCCCTCAACCTTAAAACATTAATACAAAATTGTTTAATAATTTCACAACAATCATCGCCTTTTTTATATGATAAACCCTTAAAAATTAAATTATTACGTCTAGAGCGACCTTTAAGGTCATTTAACCGTTTGGCAATCGATTTTTCACTATCCTGTAAATGTTCAATTTCTTTTCGCAACACTTTATTTTCTTCTTTCAATGTATTTATTTCAGTTAACAATAATTGCACCTCCTCCTTAGTTGCGTAATTAGACAATTTTTGGTCCAATAGCGTGCCTAACGCATTCATCAATTCGCTGTGAGACATATCTCCTACCTTTGCGGCCATCTTTGATTTTTTGTCTACGTAAATACTATCGGATTCCGGCGAATTGTTAGACCTTTGACGCTTTTGCGATTTATTAGGAAAATAATCCGTAATTGATTTATCCATATACTACTTTAAATATTTCCCCTGTTAAATGCATGCACTGAACGAGATAAATTATTATTGAATAAATTAATTTATCTTACACAAATAAGATTGTTTATTATTCGGGCTACACAATTGGTACCGCTACCTGGCTACTGTCATGCAGACCACTTGAAACCAGTTTTATCTTATTAAACAAACTTAAACACTCTATTTAATTAAGGTTTCTTATAAAATAACTTTAAAAAAAAAAACACTTAATTCACTTGATTTTTCAACTAATTTGCTTAAATAACAAACAATCTTAACTTTTTCGCAGAGCACAAACAAAGGCATCTCACTTTTCTACAATCAGTACTACCATATAACTTAAAACTTAAACGCATAAATATAGAGAGTTCCATTAAAATAACTAGAGGGAGAAAGAATGATCACAGTAATTTTATTCATTAGACTTGTGTAGCCTAACGACATCTAGCGGGAAATATGTGAAACACCCAGAGAAAGTTGTAAAATCTTAACTAATCTGATTTCAAAACTAAAACTAATCAATTAAAATTACTTCCCGATATTTTCAACATGCACTTCTCGTATCAAAAATCAAGCAAAATTAAAATATCAATCTAATAAAGTTACTACTTTAGCCCAATGCTAAACTATTTATTAAATATCGGTATTTGAAAGTCGAAATTATCACCTCTTAACATCGGTATTAAGCGGAAACCGAAAGGAAAATGCAATTTACAAGAATACTACAAACTCTACAAGAAAACCGATATAGCCTATAGACAGAATGGATAATTTTACATAAAAAAGTCTTTGACTAATTCACCAAATATACACCGTTTAAACACTACAGTCGGAAAACCAACTTAAACCATTTACAATGGTACCCATCCTTTCTGTTAACCACGCCCACGATGGGAGAACTCGCCTATGATTGGACTACAAGTTTACACGGAATACAAAATCATATTTGTTAATTTCTTTAAGTTCTGAACATAAAAAACTGATTATAAAAGAGGTACCAGTAATATGGAGTTATTTAAGTATTTTATTTAATGTATCTATTATTTCCTACTATAAAATAACTATTAACCATTCTTTTAACGATGCCACTTCTAAATAAATAATTTAATACTCAATAAGAAACAAAATTTGAACTAATTCCTTCATGAACACTCACAAACACCACTACCAGAAAGTGTAGATATAGTAGGCAAGTGCGCTAAAGTTCCGGAATGTAACAACAGTCAAATAATTTGTATTCTTGTAAAAGCTCCCAAAGCAGCAGTCACTAAATTGGTCTGTGCCACGCATTTTAGTAATTGAACATTTTGAATTGAACATAACTATTGAAGACATCCAAGGTAACTGAGAAAAGGACCTAAAGTCCAGATTACATCAAATATAGCTGAAAAACCAAGTAAAACGTTAAGAAAGAAGTAACATTTGGTGAGACCTTTCTGATTATACCTAGGTTAAATTGTGATTCTTGTGTATATTAGTGGTGAAACCACAGACTATTTATAAACTATAATCTATTAAACATTATTTCAGACACAAACAATTGTAAATTTAATCAGAACTATGAACTCAGTGTTCTTTACTATGCATTCAACCATATTACATCCTACCAATTAACCTTTCATAACAATTTCAATACCCTTTCATTCACCTTTTGTTTCTTAAAGTTATATATATATATATATACATACACTACTGGACAAAAGTTTCGCAACACAAACAAAACTTTCTGTCAATGAAACGCAGGACTGATAATGACTTGTTTACGAACAATAATGCTTTAAATAGACAAAAATACAATTAATATTTATAGCAAAATGTTTATTATCTGATCTCTTTCTCATTTCTTATCTTATTTTCAGTTAAAAGTCCAAATCCTGTCCCTCTTTCGAGTTTTGACCAAAGGTAATTTCTCAGTATTCTGAAGTGATTTGAGTGATGCAGTGCATTTTTATTTAGTAAGAATAATTGAATTCATTATTGTTTTAAATTACTATGGATGTACACCGTCGTTTAACTACTGCTGAGGCAGTCAGAGCTACAATTTTGGTTCGACAAGGACGTTCGCAAAGTGAAGTGGCTAGAATTTTGGAGTACACCGTTCCACAATTGGAAGAGCTTTTAAGAGACTGGACGAGATGACAGAAGACAAGTTCAAGGCAGGCCAAGAGTAACTGACAGAAATGATGATCGTTTTCTAACATTAACCCAACAACGGCCACGGTTAAAGCTAAAATTGGCCAGCCCGTTTTTAGCGTTTTGCAAGCATATCTTTAAAAATTCGCCAAAAATAGTAAATGAACCCCAATCCAAATGTGTTCAATAGCTTTTTTGTAGAAGAAACTTCAAAGAATTCAAATATGATGCTAAAAATAAGTTTATTTTGAAATTGTAAAAGTTATTAGATCAAGAAACAAAAAATGTTCAGTAACGAAAGGAAAAAGTTCAACTTTAGGCCTACATAACAATTAGTAAACATTTTTTGTATTTTTTTCGTAAGCGTAAAAAAGTTTCGTAATTTAGTTCTAAATAGAACTGTATAAAAACATTTATCAATTTCAAATTTTTTATTTTGAAAAAAACCGTTTTTATGTTTCAAGTACACAACTGGTATTTATCTAGGCCTAGATTGTAACGTGCTTTACGTATATGCTTTGACAAAAAATGAAATATTATTATAAGAAAGTGGTAGAGGATAAATCAAAGAAAAGAACGGTGTACTTGTCTTTCCTTAGTTCACAAAAGTGTTTGAGTTACATTCGTTTGAATAACAAAAATACATTAGTGGAATAAAAACTCCCGAGCTAACACGTGCTGTAGGTCGGCCCACTTGAATAGCGTGGGAACGAACGCCCAAGGCGATCTCACAACAACGTAACTTGTCACTGCTGTTTAGACAATCACAAAACCGGTTTTATCCAGTTTACTTACTACCATTAGATACTACAGACTTTAGTCTACAAAATCGTATAAAGCAATCTGTCAAATCATTGGGCGTTGCCTACTAAATAATCGTTGACAAAAGGCGTGTTTATCGGTTGAGAGACTGTCCAATCGCAAGGGTTTACAGTAAATCTTGTTTGAAACAGTTAATGTACTGTGAAATCTGATTGGAAGACACCAACAGAAAGATGAAATCCCAACCAATCCAACGGTATGTTAGAAATGCCAAAGAAACATTATTGTAGATGGTGGGAAACGTTGCAAGAGTGAGAAATAACAGTTCAATTGTGCGCAGATTCTCGCGTGGAAAGAGCTGTAGGCCGATGTGCACATTTTAAAACGATGATTACGTATGTAAATATACGTTTTACGAAAAAGTTGTAAATACAAAAATTAAAGTTTAATTCATTTCCTTTCCAATGGTGCCAGTTTTATTACGATTGGATAATTTTAAGTGGGTTATAATTTGCGATTATGCAAATATATGCAAATGTCTCGCTATTGTCTAGATGGTTGCGTTTGCGCCGTGAAACATGGTGTCATGGTGTGGATTGGCCGTACGTGAGTTAAGCGCACTTCACAGGAGGACGGTTACCAGTACGCAGCTACAAGGTTTGATCAGGCAGGTGCGCAATGTGAATATTTCGAGCCATACCATCCGTAGACGTCTCGCAGAAGTGGATTTGAGCAGTAGACGGCCTGCTACAGGTCCTCTTCTCACTGCACGTCAACGTGCTTTGAGGTTTAGATTTGCCTGGAATCATATCCATTGGACTGTGGATGATTGGAAGAATGCTCTCTTCTCAGATTAGACTGGAGTAAGTCTAGCTTCACCAGATGGGCGCGAACATGTATGGAGAAGGCGTCATGAAAGATTTGCACAAGCCTGCTTCTCACCCAGGGTGCCTTTTGGTGGAGGCTCGGTGATATTCTGGGGTGGTATACAGTACGACGCTCATACAGAACTCGTGGTACTTCGTAGACCGGCTCTGACAGCACAAAGGTATGTGGAAGATATACTGCAAGATCATGTTGTTCCGTTTGCTCCGTTTGTGGGACCAAATTTCAAATTGATGCATGATAATGCTCGACCACATACCACAGCCGCTGTACGTGGTTATCTTATGGAGGTTGGCATAAGTTCAATCGATTAGCCACCCAAGAGTCCAGACCTCAACCCTATTGAACACGTGTGGGACAGTGTAGAAAAACGCATCAGGAGAAGAAACAACCCTGCAATCACTCTTGCAGCCCTTATAGCGGCAGTGATAGAGGAGTGGGAGGCAACACCGCAAGAAGAGATTCAACACCTCATCAGTAGCATGAGGAGAAGGCTGCAAGAAGTAATCCGAGCAAGAGGAGGAAATACTAGATACTAGGAAATTGGTAATTAACCAAATTAATTAAATGTATACATTTTTCTTTGAATTAAAAACTAGACGTTTATCGGCTTTTTTTAGCTTTTCTTTTTTTTACCAAAATAAAATATGATACTCTCAAAAAGTCTTAATACCTTTGTTGCTTTTTTAATTTAAGATAAGGAACAAATAAATTAAAAAGGGTTTAAGTGTTTTTATTTACTTTTAAACTAATCAATTTCAGACAAACATGGTTGTTGCGAAACTTTTGTCCAGGAGTGTATATATATATACATTTCTAATATGTCTTTCTTATTAATACCAAATTAATCTTGGGAAAAGACGGCACCAACCTACCCCGAGATAAGTTTACTGATAATTAATTTATGAACAATAATGAATATTATTTTTGAATCATAAATCATTTGTGATATATTTTATGTCAAAACTATTTTTATTTATATTGAATATTTCTTTGTCTGTGATTAAAGAACCCAGATTTCTTCATTGTTAATTGTGTCGTTAATTATTTTACCAGATACAAGTTAGATAAAGCCTATATTAAATAATATAAATTTATTATTATGATACGCTTATATTTTGATAATCTAACTTCGTAAGTGAAGCTTTCTATAGATAACTTTTACTATAACAAATAAATTTGTTATGGTAACTTGGCACCTCAACGTGCAGGCTTAGTAGAAAATTTAAAAATAAAAACAAATAAAATTAAAAAAAATTACTTAAAGTGTGTTGTAGTAAATAACTACAAATTTTTAACTTTCAGAGATAACTTTCAATATTTAACATTGCTACACCTCAATAATTATTTTAAGTCATTCTTTTATCATATTTTACGTAGATTGTGAAAATGACCTTAAAAATAACAATACATATATGCATAGTCATGATATAGCATTTTTACATGCACAAGTACCGTTTTCTTAAACAAATCTTAAAATATATTAATCCAAGTGCATCCTAGTAAAAAATGAAATATGCACTATTAGTACCAAGTAGTTAATCAACAAAAAGTTTAGTACTAGCCTCCCTGTATGTGTGATATGTAAATATTTGTTGTAAGTGATATGTTTGCCTGACCAGACATCTTTTAATAGGTGAAGCTGTCAAAGCTGGGGACTGGTTTAGAGGACAAGCACAAAGAAGGTTAATAACATACAAAATAAATGCAATATATAAAGAAGGATATGAAAAATCCCTCAGATTTTACAAGCTCAACTGTAATCTAGTTAATTATATTAATTTCATGTTTCAGCTGACCCAAAGTACGCTTTCTACCTAGGATGTTATAAGGAATTACCAGACGTAACCTCCAAATATTATTCAATATCTAATAACTCATATTATACTGACGAGTTTTGTATCCAAGAGTGTCAGGAACAAGGATATCTGTATGCCTCGTTGCAGGACATAAATGGGAATGGGTAAGTCCAACATTGTTCAAGGTAGTATAAAAATGTAAAGAGTGCAACAGGCCACCTGTGCAGTATGTATGTCAAGGACCCGATTTACAAATGGGCCCACTGGCATAGTGCGCCAGTTTTTCAGGGGCGGGAGCATTTAAGGTGCGAATAAATAGGACAAACAAATTTCAGGGACGGGAAAAATAAGATTTTAACGTACGTTAATGATTTGATTTTCAAAAATACATTTCAAATTGTACAATTTAAGGCACAATTGAAGGACATGTTGTAATGACCCGCATCTAGGCCCAAACCTTCAAAACAAAATATCTGGTTAACCTTTTACGTAACCAAGTTAATCAGCCTATTTATAATCAGGAACCAAGCCGAGAGAACTTAGGTATTTTCAAAGTCTATGAAATATGTTAATTCTGACATATTGTTTTTAATAAAGAGAAACCGTCAACACAGATAGGAAACAAGTGACCACAAATAAACGACACATTAATTGACGCAACAAGGCCGATCCTTCGGTTTATAAAAACCAAAGACAACCTAAGGAAATTGTCAGTTATCAGCAGAACTCTCTAGTCAGAGATTTCGCTCGCCCTATCATGTTGCTTGTAGCAATACTCACTACACTTCGTAAGTAAAAACTGATCTAAATTGTTAATCAAGTCCTGAGTTCAAGCCCACTTTATTGAAAGTAATCTGATATGGACAACAAATTATGTAATGTATTCTTTTAATCAAATAATGTTGAATAAATTTCAAAGTGTTTCACAGTACTGTTTATCTTTAATAAAAACCTAAAAGATCCAACTATCTGAATTGTCTATCTCTCTGACTTGGCGGATAAATCCAGTACTCGATCAAAATAAATATTTTGTCATAGCCTTCCGCAAACTTTGGTTTCTAGACTAATACAGTGTAATATTCCTCCGTTTACCATAAGAAAAACCTGTCGCAGGTTGCTAATGTGAGGGAGAGATGAAGGGGGTAGGGTATTATTTGAGGTACTATTTTTCAGGGAGTTTAAAATACCTTATTTCAAAATAGAAAAATCAAAATTGAAAATGCAGACAAAATAATAATAGTCAATAATTAATTATACTTTCGTATACTGTTTGGTACCAATATATGGATGTTTTACCAATTATACAACACTGTCCAAGAAAAGAGCATGTGTACTCACAAAGTTTACTTGTTAATATTTTTAAACAATTGTTAATTATTTTTGACGAACAAACTCCCTTAATGCTGATCACTATTAAACTGTTTGATGATTACACTTGCAATTACAATTTTGTTTACTTTTATCAAACCATAACTTGATACAATGTCAACGTACTAGACCACCGTCTTTACTGTCCGACGAATGACTGGCTGTCTTTTCAGAATAACGTGTTGATGAAAAAATATTTCATTGATGGGAGTTGTGATTCCCTGCCTTGAATGTTCTAGAAGGTTCCAGAAAGTTCTTAACTTCCGTTTTTAGAAGTTTTAGAAGCATCGTTGTCTTCCAATTAGAGAATTTCAGCATACAGTATCACCTACCTTTGCTTTGTTAATTTTGTCGCTAATATATACATTTAATTTTCAGCTCTTACAATTCAAATCCCGCACTTTTGATTGGTCTATTCTACTAACCAGTAACCAATAAATTTTATTTTATCAAATGCAAACCAACATATCTGCAATTAAATATTATTTTACATTACAAAGGATTTTGTCTGAACATAATTTTTATATATAGATTTATTATGATTTGGTAGTTTAAACACATTAGATTTTTCCATTATGCACTCGTGAGATTCTCATATGTTACATTTTGAAGAAATTTCAAATGTAAATATTGGTGGATTGTTCCATCAGTTCATAGGTCTTAAAACAGCAAATATAAAAAAAAAGTTTTGACTTATAATGTTGACCCTACACAGATAGTTTAAAAAATTACCCCTAAACTGATTTATTCATGGAATTCAAAATTTCTAATGATATAAGCTTTTTAACAATGTCAAATTAACTTTTCCCAAAAGATTCCATACAATTTTTGACCCATGCTTTAAAAGTGTTAAAGAAGAGATTACTACTCTCTAAAATACACCCTTTTAAGGTACAAAAATTATAAAAAAATGTCTCATGATTTTTGACATGCATATTATTGGGGTTGCATTTTATTTTGTTATTTCAAGCGCAAAGTGTTCACAATATGCCTGAACGTCCAAGACAGGTGATCCTGTTACACCAATATAATATGAGGATTGTTTGCATCATGATGGCGTAACTAGGACAACTATGTTCGTCCAGGATCAAATATATTTGTAGAATTTTACAAGTTTTTTGTTAATGTAACAAAAGTGATCTTCGATAATGTATTGACAATATTAGTTAAACTTTGTTCATGTTGATTTGTAGATTAGTCTGCCGTTGTTTCCATGATTACAAACCTGATATTGAAAGACTTCCCGAAATTTGCTGTGACGACCCTTGTGCTGGAGATCCATCAAAAAAGTGTGGATCAGACAAATCTAACCGAGTTTTCTCTGTTGGAAAATGCCAACCAAGTAAGTAGTAAGTTGTAGAATTGATGTTTTGTCTGTAATAAACTTTTCAAAGTAATTTTTGTTTCCTACTTTTGCACCTCAGGCAAAACAGTTCTCCATGACCTTGGCCTCCTCCTGAACTTTGTCCACAACTGTTCTTCATGACAATATCCTCCTCCTGCACTTTGTCCTCAACTGTTCTTCATGAACTTGGCTGCCTCCTGCACCTTGGGCACTTCAGTTTCCATGAACTTGGCCATCTCCTGCACCTCGAGAATAACCGTTCTCTATGAACTTGCCCTCCTTCGGCACTTCTGGCATACCAGTTCTCCATGAACTTGGAATAGCCCTTCACTTAAACTACAACAGTTCTCCATTAACTTGGCCTCCTCTTGCACAACAGTTCTCCGTGAATTTGGCCTCCTCCTTAACCTTGGGGACAACAGTTCTCCATGATCTTGGTCTTTTTCAGCATCTCTGGCACACCAGTCTCTATGAAATTGACCACCTCCTGCACCTCAAGGACAGCAGTTCTTCATGAACTTGGCCTCCTTCGGCACATCTGGCACTATAGTTCTATGTGTACTTGACCTCCTTGGGCACCTTTGGCACAACAGTTCCCTATGAACTTGGCCTAGTACTGCACTTGGGCCACAACTGTTCCCCATGAACTTGGCCTCCTCCTGCACAATTCTCCATTAACTTATCTTCCTCCTGCGCAACAGTTCTCTAGCAACTTTGCCTCCTCCTGCACCTCAAGTACAACAGTTCCCCATGACCTTGGCTTCCTCCTGCACCTTGTGCACATCAGTTCTCTATAAACTTGGCTTATTCCTGCTTAACTGTTCTCTATTCTATGAACTTGGCCTCCTCTT
>JAGFPH010006490.1:27775-39890 GCA_018207615.1 Philaenus spumarius | reverse complement strand
TATACTGACATTTATTTTTATTTATTTATTTGTGTAATAACGTTACAAGGATTGGATCATCCATTTAAAAAGAACTGTAATAATATGTATATATACAGTATATATATATATATATTTTTGTTTTATACAGGGTGGCAGAGCGGGTGGCCGGCTTGTATAGCATTGAAACGAGTATACTTATACATTTAGTTTATACTCATAACCCCCTATTTCGACCCCAAGGAATTCAGGAAAAATATTTTCAAACCTCTAAAATGCCCCAAAAGGATATTTTTTGGGGATGGGGATTGGTTTTTGGGAAATTTTCAAATGTAAAGATAGGTTGTGTTGTACCTCATTTTAAAGGTCTCGGTACACTGAGCATTGAAAAAAAAATTCTTTTATTTTGCACCGTCAATCAGGGTGGCCCGAAACATCATAAAAACTTAAGTGTACATATCTTTTTACATCTGACATAAAAAATTGTTTTAACAGCCACAATTTTTAAAGTACATTGACAAAGATGTGACCTTTGAAACAATACCTATTTTTTAGCAGGTTTCAAAATTTACAACTTTTAGAAGTTTAAAAAGTCAATATCTCAAAATTTTCAAATTGCAATGTGGGTCATCTTACATATCAAATTGAAGCCCTAACAATTATCAACATTTTTCATATTTGAATTTTTTTCATTTTTCTATTGGCTTAAAATTTACAGAAAAATATTGTTTTTCTCTTTTAAAAATCCGGGTTTTAGTTGTCAACATTAAATCATAACAAAATTTAAGCTAACATAAAATAACACTGTAATAACATTTGTAGCAAAGACATATGAAACAAATTTAATAATAATACCACAGTAGCGATGAAAGCGCCCCCACTTTTAAAGGAATGAAGAATTTGACTGATAACGAAAAGATAAGGATCATTGAATTAGATGCTCATTCATGAGTATCCCTGATGTATTGTTTAAACTTGAGTCATGGTTTAATCTACCTTTACTGCACCCGGTCAAAGTCTATTAAAGGTTCAGTGCAGGTTTTGCTGTTGCTTAGGCAGTTTGTTTTGACAATCGTTCTGCGTTAGTGAAGTTTGGTATCTTTGTGCAGTGTCAACATGGCGTACACAAATAATGAAGCTTTTGAAATGCTTATGATTTTGGGGGAGTGTTACCAAAACTTTACGGCTGCTGCTGCGCTTTATGCTAATAGGTATCCAGAGAGGCAACATCCAATGTGTCTAGGCAGGCATTTAGAAGATTGGCAGACCGTGTGCGCGAGACGGGACATGTGCAGCCTAACCCTGGCCACAAAAACCAAAAAATTGCTAAACCAGTGAGAGATGAGAGGACTGCTGATGTTTTGGCTGCAGTGCAGGTAAATCCTCATTATTCTGTTAGAAGATTGTCTGTGGAATCCGGAATTAGCCCAATGTCTGTATGGAGAATTTTGAAAGAAAATAAACTACACCCATACCGAATGTCAGTCCACCAAGAGTTAGATAAAAACGACTTCCTGAACAGACCAAATTTTTTTATTTGGGCCAGAGAACAGCTCCAAGAAGATCCCTTTTTCCCGTAAAGTGTTGTGGTGCGATGAAGCTACTTTTCGAAGTAATGGAGAGGTTAACCGTCACAATATGCGGTATTGAGCGTTCGAAAACCCCCATTGGATGAGGGAGGTTGACAACCAAAGATATTGGGTACTAAACACTTGGTGTGGAATCATAGGTAATAGAATAATTGGGCCTCATTTCTTCGAAGTTAATTTGAATGGAAATATGTACAATCATATTGTTAAGATATTTGATTAACGGTAGGCGGTGGTTACCGCCTTAGCATAGGTTTAGGACACGCCCCCTGTAGGGTATGCCCCTTCTGGTTAGGTATTTATACGGTGTGTTGTCACACTGTTAGATCTGTTATAGTTTGGTTATTGTAGCCCGTGCATCACTGAGGATGGCGACATTGTCGTTGAAACGCGTTTGAGGTTAGTAAACATATTTATTTTGAAATTTTGTGTTCAGGTTTTATTTTGTCTATATTATACTGATATAATATTTTGTTGATAGGAACTAACAATACAAGAAATTTCAACCCTGGCTGCCTAAGGTATTAAATAAAACTTTTAAATAATCAATATTGAGAAATATCTTCCCAAACGGAAAATAAACCCCAAGGTAGAGTACGCACTTTTTACTATATTTACAACTTGAAATTTAAAACACAAATCTTGTTAGATGAGTATTCACAAATCCTTGAATTTATTAACCCTATTCAATAATTGCAAATGAACATTATAATTTATAATTATTGGATTTAATAATCTGTAGGAGGTGTGATAAAAATAATGGTGAATGAATTTTTATAGCAGCAACTGCTGACGCTACATCCCTTTGATCTATATGTCCGATAGCCTGATCTGTTCAGACAGGCTGTGTCAAGTTTGAACCAGTTCTGACTTGTCAGTCAGCTTCCAAAACCGCTAGAGTGAGGTCGTGTTTACCATGCCTCTCCTGCATCATGGATTTCGAACAATGCATTAACATTAAGTTTTGTTTCAAGTTGCAAAAAAGTGCCAAAGAGGCTCATGAATTGTTAAAATCAGTGAATGTTGATAATGTAGTAACTCTGAAGACTGTTTACAAGTTTTTTAAAAGGGGAAATGAGTCGGTTGAAAACTAGGAAAGGTCGAGACCTCAAGACAGATGAAAAGATGCAAAAAGTGGCCAAACTTGTTCGTTCAAAAAGGCGAAAGACTAGAGCTTATCAAACAACTCGTACATTCAAAGCATTTTAACTGATAATATGCAAATGAGACGAGTGAGTGCAACATTTGTTCCCAGACTTTTGACACTATTGATGAACAGAAGGAAAATCGTGTCTCAGTTTGCCAGGAGTTGAAGGATCTTTTTCATGCAGATCCGTACTTCATGGCCAAAATTAGTAACTGGCTATAACTCTGAGATGAAAATTCAGAGTTTTCAATGGAAAACGAGTAACTTCCCTCGCAATAAAAAGGCACATCAGTCAAAGTCGAACATCAAGGTGATGCTCATTGTTTTATTCGATTGAGGGCAACAATTGTAATCTACAAAATTTATAACTCAAACGTTTGCGAAACGACATGCAAAGAGACCAGAATAATGGGCCAATGACTTCCTTCTTCATGACGACAACACGCCGTGGCTCAAGTTGCTTTTAATTTGTGAGTTTTTGGCAGGAAATGTATTCCTGTCTGTGCACATTTGCTTTACTCACCAGATTTAGCACCATGCGACTTCTGGCTCTTCCCAAAAATAAAAATCGTGCTAAAAGGAAAACATTTTTACACCATTCCCGACATTGAAATGGCCTTGACCTAGCAGTTGAAAGCCCTTCAGGAAGAAACCTTCCAGAAATGCTTCCAGTCATAGATTCAACGTTGGGACAAGTGTATCGCTAGCCAAGAACAGTACTTTGAACGTGATTAATTCAATTTATTTGTAATCTTAATACTTCGTTTGTAATAAAATTATTCACCATATTTTTGATAACACCTCGTATGTACAACATGATGCAACATTTGTCAAGTAGAACATTATGTAACACATTAAACTTACCCTTTCACTAAGCCTGCATAAAGGTATCCTGTGTTCTGGCACATTTGGATACACTCTTCTGTCGACATCTGTAAATTCTGATTCGAATTTCCTCTTAACTTTCTGTTTTCCATATCACGTTCTCGGAAACAGCCTAGGTATTTAACGTCCCCGTCATTAGGAAACAGAACTTCTACATAAAACATAACAAAGCCAACTAGCATCAAACTAAATATGAATTACCTTAACAAATCATAATAAGTCATACACAATTTAAGTTTAGCACGAATGTTCAATTTAAACTGTTTATATTAAAAGAATTTTCAATTGTTTGTTTTATTGAAATCAGATGCTTTGGTTTATATATGTGAAAAGAGCATCCTTAAGGCCTTGTAACACAGAGCCACTCTTGCATCTACTACAGTGATGTAAAAAATACCTTTTGATTTGGAATATTTAATTTCAAAGTTCCTATACTTTATCACACATATCTACATATAAATCCAATTTCTAGCCCACAGCTGATGCAAGCAAACGCATCTGACTAGAGCGACCGGATGTTATTTCTGGCACTCAAGGTACAGCTTTTAAATCTTGCATTCCACTTGGTGATAACAAAGAATTTCCTTCAACACATTTTAATACTGATTGTCATACAAATATATCTATTCATAATTCTACAAATAATTCTGTTGTAATATTAGGCACGATAAAAGTTTATTTAATTGCAAAGCAAAATATTTCTAAAATGTACACTGCCTTGTTGGACTCTGAGAAGCACAGTTCATTGATAACAACACAATGTGCTATTGATCTAGGACTTAACCTAAAACCTGTTGACATGAAGTTGATGGAATATCCAGTACAACCCCTATAAAAGGATTATGTAATATTAATTTAACAACTTTAGAAGGACATAAGGTTGTCAAAAATCACAAGGTTATTGTTGTTGATAACACAACTACAAATTTACCTAGATTAAAATAATCACAGAATTAAATAATAAAACACCATTTTTTAAACTTGTTGATCCAGAATTCGCTAATCCACAAAAAAAAATAGATTTTGGAACTGATCTGTATGGAAAGATTATAATTGGAAATAAACTAAATTTAGCTGAAAGTTTACCATATTAAGCTATTGAAACTATTTTCGGATATGTTCTAATGGGACCTATGCAAACAAAATCCTTAGTTAATTATTCTACTTCAATGTTAACTGTTAGTGATATAAATTTAAACCAAACTTTACAATAATTTTACTCTCTTGAAGAACCACCGCTGCTTACAAAAGGTATTAAGGAGACCTTGAATGTGTGACTAATTAAAAACATACCATCTCACGTAAACCAAACGTGAGATATATCACACGCTTGCCATTTAAATTGGTCATATCCACTCTAAGCAAATCTTTTGAAACACCAAATAAACGTTTCACTCTTTTAAAAAATAAATTAAACGCAAATTTAAAATTAAAAACAATTTTTGTACATTTAATAACCATTTTTGTAACCATTTCTTGGCATGAAATGAACCAATATTAGACCTACAGTAGATTCTCTATAATCAACCATGCGCTGATCTTACCTTCAGGTGGGCTTTTTTGATTGTTAAACGTAAAACATGTTACTGCATGCCTGTGAGCACATGGGCGTGCGCTGGGTCTCGGAATTGGAGGTTCAAAATTAAAAAAATCAGAGCCAAATTACTAGTGTTAGGAGTGGAAATATAACTTCAACTGCCCAAGGTTCAAAGTTACGGTTCAAGGATTATAAATCAACCAATCCGTAATGTTTACAACTATTATATTTTATTATCAAGTGGTTCATTGGTAGACTTTTCTTTTTACAATCTCTACAAACAAAACTACAATGAATAAATGATTCTTTTACCACTAATAAACTTATTTTTATGGTTCTAACTAATCAATTTAGCAATGCTACCCCAAGATGAAACACCCAAAGAAATAGCTACGTTCGTGTAATGCTGACTTGAATGAGCTTCTACTTTAATTCAAACAAAAAGGAACATAAACACTTTAATGAAGGATACCTGACATTCTGTTCACCTACCTATTTACCAAAGCTCTCTAACTGGAATTCTCATAGCCAAAATGATCGCTTTCTGAAAAGTAGCGTTTTTTCCGCTTCACAGGAAAACTAACTCTGTCCCACAGAGTCTCCGCCCGGCACACAAAAATACTGGTCCTAGATCTAGGTCAGTATGACCCTTTTATAGTTTGTCAGATTATTAAAGTGTGTCTTGTTCCAGTCAGCTATTTCATAACATTTTGCACTATTACACAATGATGCTCCACTTTCTGTGTCTTCGTCTTGGGCTAGTAAATTCTAAACTATTCTAAACTTTTTTTTAATTATATTTATCTATATTAATTTCTTAAACCTATCCTCTAATCTTAACACTAGTTTAGAGCTTTTTATAACTTTTTTAAGCAAGTAATAACCTTAAAAACCACTACATCATTTCGCAGTTGGCTGCTTGTAACTGCTTTTCATACAAAGTTCACTTCACCTCAAACTAAGTAATTGTATTAATACTAACAGAAGTTGGTTGATGACTTAATAACTGAATGGGTTTATTATCCTACATGCAGCATTTCAAGAAAACAAATTTTTGATTTTGTTTTTCAGAAGTTTTTGATGGCTGGTTTTCACAAACTTCAGAAAAAAACAGTTTACTTTATTACATGGGCTTTGCTTATACATAACCACAAGTCCACAAATTCGAAATGGAAAACCATTTATTTTTTCTTTGTTATAGGATTAAAAATAATCAAAACATTAGAGATTAGCTTATTATATTTTATACAAATTGTATGTCATATCAAAAACAAGTGTAATGTGTTAATATTTTAATAGAATAAAAGAGTTTAGATGAGAGGGAAATAAGCTTAATTTAGTACAAAGTCATCCGTCGATTAAAGGGCACCATTTGTTTAAATTCTTCAATTATAGTGACCAGATCAATATTTGCAGTGGGTTCTTGCTCGACAAATGGGATCAGGTGTTCAAAACGATCTTAAAGCATTGTTGACAGAAGTTTTGATTTCACAATGCTTAGTTTTGAAAACTCCTCTCGCAACTGCAGCTTGTCACTGGAATTGTAACAAATTTTTCTAATAGCTTCTTAAAGTTTGAAAACATTGTTCCTCTGCTGTTCTTGGACAGCCATTGCAGTACAAAGTCACAATCAACTGACTACTGAACAAAGAACCTTCAATGGACATTATAATAATAATAATAATAATAATAATAATGTCCCTATCTACTATCTAGCGAAACCACTGCCAAGGGAACGGGCTTGGAAAAATTAGCGGGGAAAGAAGACCCTGTTGAGCTTGACTCTAGTCTGGCACTGTAAGGAGACATGAGAGGTGTAGCATAAGTGGGAGACTTTTAACCAAGTCGCCGGTGAAATACCACTACCTAACTGGGCGAGTCCAGTCTGCAGACTGCGTGGAAGGACCATCCCATCCCCGCAGATACCGATCGGGGTCTTTCGACTGTAATTCTAAACTTCCTTTAATTAACTTTAGGCTTACTCTACGTTTTGAAATAAAGCTATCGTTTCAGTATGATTATTATACTTGAAACTTATTTATTTTAACACTCTAATAATTAATAGTGTCTAAGAGGCCCTTTACTGAAAGCTTTGACCTACAGTAAGATATAATAATTCTCTTATCATAGAAAAATCTCGACCTATTTGGGGGTGCCGCAGCTGCCACGCTACGCACGCCTATGTGTGAGTGCCAAGCAAAATACCTTTACGTTGCAACTTTAGCACCATTCTTTTACAATACTATTGCTGTGGCAATTTGATTGTCACTTGTGTGAATTTATGATTGTATGTGCATTACTGTAGTTTGTTTTCCATGAGTGCAAAATATCACAGTGCAAACATACAAATAAAACTTAATCTTAGTTCAGAAAAAAAGAAGCTGGAAAAAGGAAAGAAGTAAAATAAACTCACAAATGAATATGGTGTTTACCGTAATACAAACACAATTTTAAATATTTTATAATAGGAAATGATTTTTAGTTCTCACCTTTCGTGTCCTTTTCCAGAATGTATAATTTAGCAGTTGTATTGCCACCACAAGTTTCAGAAGAGTCACCAGAACAAGGTATGTTACATTCAGAATCGCTATCAACTTTTTTTTTCATTGGTTTTTCCCCACAGTAACAATTATTTCTGTAAATTTTAAACAAATTCTACAATTAATTCTGTTTTAAAGCTGTTAATAATGTAACATTATTTGTTAGTTTAAAGATTTACAAAACGATAAATGAAGAATAACCTTGACATCTTGGATATTTAATAATTTTAATTATGAAAGTATAAATTAACAATAATATTGACATTTTTCAATTAATCACTGCACATTTCTCTCAATGTCTTTCCAACTTTAAACAAGGGAACGTTTGTTTCTTCAGCGCAAAAGTCGCTATTTTATTTGCATATTTAATAAATAGTCTAAATATGAATTGCAAATTTAATTATGTAAAGCATATCAGGAATTGAATGATTATTTCTTTCAGAATAGACTGACTGTAAATCTTCAATAAACTTGTTGCGTAACATTTCAGTCCAAGTGTTCAAGTCATCAACTAAACATAAGCAATTCTAACTGTGTAAATGGACTAAATTCTTCCACTAACTTCCTAGGACTAAACATTTTTGAAAATCTGAACAGGAAGGGTCACATTGAGGTAACTTCAAAGTAACTTAACAAGGCCTGTTTAATTTTAAGGTCCTTTAAGTTAGTATGCTCCTTTGAGATTATAAAAAATGTATATTTTGCAGTTCCATTCCATATTGTCATATGAAATCATACTTTGGGATAATTCAACAAACAGTATTGTTCTGTTTAGGTTGTAAAAAGAGCTCTTAGAATAACTATTGGGCAAACTAGAAGATCGTTATGTATATAAATAAGTAATGAGCTTGACTTGTGAGTAAGTAACTTAGATAAAATAAAACATGAACACAAAATTTCACAATAAATACGTTTACTAACCTCAAACGCGTTTCAACGACAATGTCGCCATGCTCAGTGATGCATGGGCTACAGTAACCAAACTATAACTGATCTAACAGTGTGGCAACACACCGTATAAATACCTAACCAGAAGGGGCGTACCCTACAGGGGGCGTGTCCTAAACCTATGCTAAGGCGTTAACCACCGCCTACCGTTAATCAAATATCTTAACAATAACAATATAACTTAAATAAGATTGCTAAACTAATATTAATATTTAACAAAACATAGCATTATTACATTAATAAAGAATTCTGAAAAGGACCTAATTCATTATTCACAATTATGTTACAGTATTTGTTAATATAACAAGTTTCCCAAGCGTCCAACGTGTTGGGTTTAGTTACATTTTTTTAGAGTTTAGAATTTTCTATTTTAAAATGATGATTTTCATCTAAACAATGCTTAGCAATAGCAGATTTATCAGGCCTATTATATTTTAAATGAGAAAAGTGTTCTTTACCTCGTATCTTCATGGTTCTTATGGTTTGACCTATATACTTTTTAGGACACATTTCGCAGTTAATACAGTAAATTCCAGATTTGTCGTGTTCTTGAATTTTGTCTTTAGGATTACCCAACATCTTACCAAGATTATTATCAGCCGTCAAAGCTACATTCAAATTTGCATATTTCGCTAACGATTTTCTAACAACATTACATAATGGTGGGGCAAACGTTGTTTTAACCTATCGTTGTTGGGGCTTGTTGCTCACAACAGTGCACGTTGATTCCTTGATTTTTTTTAAACTGATTTTTCTTACTATTTTGTCTATTAATTCTTTAGAATACCCATTAAAAATCGCAGCACCATACATATATTTCAGTTCTTTCTCGTAGTTAACCTTAGATAACGGCAAGTTAACCAATCTATGAGCCATAGAATTAAAAGCGGCTCTTTTATGCGCTGGAGAATGGTGTGAATCCTCCGTTATATATCTATCAGTATGCGTGAGCTTTCTATATACACTAAATGACAAAACATTGTTTTCCCTAAACACATTCACATCTAAAAACGGTAAGTTGCAGTCTTTTTCAATTTCCTTAGTGAACTTTATCGTGGAGTGAAATCCATTGATAGCATCACAAAATTGATCAAGATTTTCGTTTTTATCAAATACTGCAAAAATATCATCCACATAACGAACCCATACTCGCGGAAAGTACTTCATTGAATTTTTAGCATTTATTTCAAATGAGCTCATAAAAAAGTTAGCAATAAAACTGGACAAAGGGTTTCCCATCGCGGTACCTTCATTTTGAACATAAAACTTGTTATTAAACTGGAAGCTATTTTGACACATGCACAAATTTATAAGTAGTAAAAATTCACCAACCTCACAATCACTTAAATTGTTACAAACTAGCCACTCCTTATTCATTTCTATCGCCTCAGACACTGGAACACTTGGGTAAAGCAACACTACATCGAACGAAACCAAATATATTCATTAGGCGTTAATGAAATATTTTGAACGCTTTTCACAAATTCATAAGTGTTCTTTACGGCAAATGAAGGAGGAGGAGTAAGTTCTTGGAGGCGTGACACTAACCATTTAGAAATTAGATAGGTTGGCGAGTTGACTTACTTTTAGTTACTTTTACTACTTATAAATTTGTGCATGTGTCAAATTACCTCTGCAAATATACTAGAACCAAAACAAATTGCTGAGTGCATGCGTTTATTGTCAGTTATTTTAAAGCAAAATTATTTCACCTTCAATAGTGAATTCTATACCCAAAATGACGGCTTAACAATGGGATCACCGCTGTCCGGGTTGTTAGCGGATATTTACTTGAACCACTACAAAAATACGTACCTTTTGTCGGGTTTGAACAAATTTAAGAAAAACATCATATATTATGCACGTTATGTGGACGATACCTTTATGATCATCGACGGAAATATGCGACTGTTAGCGAATTTAAAAAACTACATCAACAGTATTAATAATAAAATACAATTCACTTTAGAAACAGAAAACAATAATAGAATAAATTTTTTGGACCTCACAGTAACTAGATTATGCAACACGTTTAAATTCAAAATCTACCGTAAACCTACCACAACAGACATTACTATTCATTCCAGTTCACATCATCCTACCAAACAAAAGTTAGCTGCCTATAATAGTATGGTGCATAGACTTTTATCCGTTCCACTCAGTACAGAAGATTACCAAGATGAACTTAACACCATCAAATATATAGCCTCGGCAAACGGTTACAACACAATGATTGTAGACAATATTATAAAAAAGCATAAATACAGAAATCCACTTCGGAGGAAAACTAATAAAAATAAATATATCCCAGCCAAATATGGTAGAGTACTCCCTAAAATATTGAATAATGTGTTTGGAAAACTGAATGTCACATTGGCCTATAAAACAGAGAATAGTATTAAAAGAATATTGCAACCCAGAATAATGACACCTCTCGAAGATAAGACCGGCATCTATAGGATTAATTGTAATGATTGCGAACAATATTACATAGGACAAACGGGAAGACCTTTTATACAGAAATACAAGGAACACCTGCCAAAAAGGACACTCCACATAAAATCAAATTTTGCCAGTCACATAATGGACAATGACCACACGTATTCGAGTTTTGATAAAAATTTTAAACCTTTAATTGTATGCAATAAAGGCACATACATGGACGCCGCTGAGGAATACGAAATATACAAGGCATTTAAATTAAAAGATGAACTATTAAATGACCAGCTGAACTTCAAATCCAATAGGCTTTATGATACTGCGATAAGCCTTGACAATAAGATTACTTGAATCAACAGTTCAGTAGTTGGTCAACCTTCCAACGGTGCGCACCGATTCCTCGCTTTATATATGTTTTTGTTAAATGACATGTGTGTTTGTGTTTGTGAAATGTTTTTAATGTAATATATGACGACCTGATCTTCAGAGAAGCCAGACGATGGAACATAGATTCCGAAACGCGTTGCAATAATATAAAAAGAAGTCACACGACGGAAATACGAAGGTAAATATAATAATTTTTACTTTAAGTAGTGACTTGGATACTGATACACAATGTTTAAATTCTATGTTCAGAGAACTGGGTTAGCCATGGAATCAAAATTTAAAATTGTAGAATTTCACCAAGCCTTAGAACACATTCAATTAGGTAAAGTAAGCTCAAAGTTGCTTTCTCCCACTAGATTTCTAGGAATACTAAAAGAACTTGAACAAAGACTACCTCCAACAATGCATTTTTTCTACACTGTTCAACCACAAAACTTGCATTATCTTTATATAGCTGAAGCTCAAGCTTACTCTGTTGAAGATAGTATAAAATTAGTAATACCTTTAGGTTCAGAATCTAACATATTAGAATCATATAGAGTAAAGTACACCCGGTATCCCATGAAACTATGGGGTACTGGATAACCTGGCAAATACAAAATGAATATTTCTTGATTAGTCCTGCCAGACGGACATTTTTAGAATGTGATTGAAATGAATTTAA
>JAGFPH010006490.1:13238-24656 GCA_018207615.1 Philaenus spumarius | reverse complement strand
TATAAGTGTACCGACAACTCGTTGCATCTGAATCCACTATAAAGTGCGTCACTAACTTTATTTTAATCGGCACATGTCACTGTTTTTCTCACCTTTAGTGATTCAGTGCATACCGGTACTACGATTGAATTTCAAATTTCTTGTACTTTCATCCGAGCACTGCAGATCGACCTTGTTTAAATCTAACACTTTTTTTTTCATGTTTTCACCTTTTTCTAACCTTTTTATACCATCAAACTTCACATCTCGATTTTGGAGGAACCAGACAGGCTATAGGTCATGTAAAGAAACAAAAGTTGCAGAACAATATTCTATATTTATTTTATTCAGATAAAACCTCATAAAAGTTTCATTCTAGTGCGAAAAATTAAAAAAAATGAATTCCAGTTGTTTAATTTTTTGGCTAACAAAGCTCGTTCAAACAACTTAGAAAACTAACGTGTGTACCAAATTGAACGTAAAATAAGTATCAACACATATATACATAAACAATTTTTAATGACATACCAAAACACAGATTTCACCAGACACTCTCACCTTTGTGCTTGGCATGCGGGAACTAAGTAGAAACACTGGAGCATATTGTTCTCAGATGTTCCAGTAGAAAAACAGCTACTGAAGCACTCAAGGGATCTAAGGAAAGTAACTTGGCTGTAATTTGATCAACGTGATACTCTTAAAGCGGCTTATGAGATAGGATCGCTTGTATACTGCCCATGACTCCACTTCTGCAGTGTTTAATTAGGTTGTTTTTCTGTTACACTAATAGACAGTGGTTTAGCATAGTTTTCTACCAACAGGTACCTTTGGCCTACCTATTGAGTTGATACATAGCAATACTATTTATTTGCTTGAACCATTTTATAACGTATATCTATATTTTGTTTTTCAGAGAAATTTGACTTCCCAGTGGATTACATGAAATATTATGACGAACCATTCAAACCACGTTTTAACTATAAAGTGCCGAAGATTACTAAGCCAAAATGGAATATCCCCAAGATGCCATATGAAGTATAAATTTCATTGAATAATGTTAAGTTTCATATTAAAATGACTTTTAGGCTGCACCCACCTTATTTATACAATGAACACACTAGCCTCATCCTTTTGATGTTGATGTATCATTTATTCTTGCTCTTATCTATTTATTAAGACGATAAACATTTTTTCGCGGCAGCTGAGGAAAGTGTACAACTTATGTAAATAAAACAGTTACATGGGTTAAATTGCCTGCTTTATTTGACAGAACCTTCTCTATCTTCCTGACAACGTCTTGTAGCTCGTTAAGGATACTCGTCATCGCCTGGGGATCAACAGGAGAAATTGACTGCAAGGAGAACATCACAAAATTATAAATAAAAATTTCTTAGAATAGAAAGCATTATTAATTAAAGCCTTTTTGCAAAAACTTAACTAATTTGAGGACATATTTTTACAAATAAGATGTATCTTTATTTACAAGTTGTCAAAAATATTTCTCTAATACTTTTACCAAAGCTATTTTTAAACAATAATTTGTATATATGTAACTGTTGTAAATTTAAATACATACTAAATATATTTTCATTTCTACAGCCTAATATTATCAGTCATTACGTTGAAATTAAGTATTTTTGTTATATTATTTTAAGGTTATTTAAACACATTTTTGAGTATAAGTATCCAAGTCACATAGATAATATAATTATGGTACTTACGTCCGTCTTGTGACTTACTGTAACTTAATAAAGTTATGCGTTTCGGAAACTATGTTCCATCTTCAGAATGTTCACCCGTGAGGGTTCGTCAATACATTAAACCACTAAAACACACGCACATACATATAAATAACAAATACTACACGGAGGGTGTACACCAACGGTTCTCGGACTACTGATACGCGATGGCTTGTCTAGTGTTGTCCAATGCCTTATCTCTTAACGGGTGAAAGAAGAACTCAGATATTTGTACGCCAAGAAATCAGATCTAAACAAGAAATTATACAGTTCCCATTTGGAATTACTCAATTGTGTTCATCCAGCCATGTTAAAACTTAATTTCCGTTCCAACTTATTGTACGACACTGCGATGACGTTAAGAGATAAGGCATTGGACAACACTAGACAAGTCATCGTGTATCAGTAGTCCGAGAACCGTTGGTGTACACCCACCGTGTAGTTTTTGTTCATATTTGTTATTTATATGTATGTGCGTGTGTTTTAGTGTTTTAATGTATTGACGAACCCTCACGGTGAACATTCTGAAGATGGAACATAGGTTCCGAAACGCGTAACTTTATTAAATTACAGTAAGTCACAAGACGGACGTAAGTACCATAATTATATTTTTGTTAGATTATACGACTGTTTATCGACTGTGTTTTAAAAATTATAGACAAATGTATTTATTAAGTGCAACTATATACAGTTTAATGTACAGATAGTGCCAAGTAGCGTGAAGCGTCACTTGAGCATGCGCTGTAACGTCTTACCCTCTCCTACTCGATTGTTAGTCTTCAGTACAGTCACCACCAAAAAGTGTTGCTATACAATCAACACGACTACATAGCAGACATGCATTAAAATCAGACTAAAATTTTATCTGAAGTTATAAAACAAATTTAATTGAATATTTAGTTGTAATTTGTAATATTCGCATATAAGGCTGTATTTCTAAGTTATAAATGTAATTATGTATTATAATCCGGATCCAGATACTACGAGAGTAAGAGAACTGAATATAAATACATTGAATTAAGTTTAAATATTTTGTGCTCATAGGTAAATAAAACTAGTTGTTAGACTTTTAAGTTTTATGTGACTTTACTGTGTCAGACTTTTTATTGGGTATGTCAGACTTTGAAAAACTGTTAGACTTTGATTTTAATTTGGAATTAAATATGTAACTATTAAACCTATACCTTTTCTATTGGCTCCACCAGAATCACTCAACTAGGATACGCTTATCTTGGCTTGTGAGGGTACTCCAGAGACTAGGTACTAATAATTACAGAGACATGAGTTTAAAAATCTAAATATATTCATAAAATTTCTAAAAAATTTCAATTTACAACTGAATCTACAATTTACTAAATAATATTTCACCACTTTACTGCCTTCAATGCATAGCCACACATCAGGCTCCTTTTATTAACAATTAGCAAATGATTAACATTACTCAATACATAAAATAGGCCCTCCAGGCTACCTAAACAAATCAATCTATAACAATTAAAGAGTGAATTTATCTAATGCATCAATTTACCATTTACAGTGTAATTACGTGTTAACAAAACTTAGTTTAAATCTCTAATGTTAAATTGTGAACTGTCCCCAATTGCTTAACGACTCTTGGTCTAGCAGCTAATCCTAATGGCTCAGTCCCAATAAAACTAAATACATCTTTTGCTAATGTAGGTCTAAGATTAAAGTGGTGATATATGTTTTCGTCTCTCAATTTAAATATTCTTATTCCCCGAGATATGTCTTACGATTAGAAAAATATTAAAACTACTTTCATATCTTTACACACCCTTTCTCCACTTTCCTCACTTTCACTTTATTGATATCACCCGCACTTTTATTTATTTTTTTTAACGTCCTGCTGTTTTGCACTTTAAGAATAATGAAGACGGGACCTACAGTTTTACGTGGAATCCGAACCACAGCAAATGATGTGTGTTATCATACGCATAACCAGGACGACCGTATGGGGTGGGGTTACAACAACTGGGGGGATTTTCACCCTAAAACCGGCAGATTGGCTACGGCAACTCATTTGTAACGCGTGATTGTATCGAATATTTGACCCACTAAATATCTTCCAATCTCAAAAAGACAAACACCATTGGAAAAGTAATATTTCAAACTTTAATTTTTGTATTTACAATTTCTTTCTAAAACGTATATTTTCATACATAACCATCTTTTTAGTTTTGAGTTTTCTAAATGCAAATATCACGCGAATGAAATACGCCGAAATGATCGTTAATTTCCAGTTCTATGTCCCCATACAGCCCGCCCAGTATTTTTTCTGAGTTATATCATAGATCATGAATAATAAAACCCAAATACAATGGTTATATCTATATACTCATGGATATATAAACGTTATAAAGAACATCTTCCAAGTAACAGAATAACCTATACCAGGTCCAACTATGCACTTCACATTATAGAAGAAGATCATTCATACTCTAATTTTGAAACCAACTTCCAACCGTTACACATATGTAGAAAGAGCAAACAAATGGACGCGTTTGAAGAGTATGAAATATATAAAGCGCAGTTAAAAAATTCTGAACATATGTTGAATGACCAATTAATCTTTAAATCCAATCTAATGTATGACCTCGCTAAGAAGTTTGATACGAAGTGCAAACATTAAGCGGTACTACAAGTTAGAGACCCAGCGTACCCTCAGTAGCTAAACGTATTCGACAGTGTGCACACGCGGTGTTTATTTGTGATATTTGTGTAATGTGTATATGTGTTATGTTGTACTGTGAATTGTTTTAATGTATTAACGACCTTAACAGAGTGAAATTCTGAAGATGGAATTACTTCCGAAACGCATCAAAAATCAATTTATGTAAAGTAAGTAATCTACTTATATTACAATAAGTCACACAGACGGACATAATTATCCTTTTAATCTAAGTGACTTGGATACAAACACAATGAATTTCAATATTTATAGTCATAAATGCGTAATTTGCAACTGCTGGTGGTTGGTACATTATAGATAGTATTAAATACTGAACTGTTATAATATTACCGTGTTTAATTAAATATTTAATTAATTTCCTAAAAATTTATTTGCTCACCAATATAATTTGATTGATTTACTAAAATTATATTAGCATGGTTTTGTTTGTGCTTTTTCTAAACTTGGTCAGGGAAAAAGTTATTTAGTCAGGGAAATGTCAGGGAATTTCAAAAGGTCATATCACTAGACACCCTGAGTATACAAGTTTGTCTATATAATATGACCATAAATTTGGTTTTTCGTGTACGTAATGTGAAAACATATTGGCCAATATGCCATTAAATTTTTCTGTTAATAACTGTGTTTGTGGTGAATATGTACTGCTTATAATTTGGGTTATCCCTAGTGTAGTTGTTAAGTTTTTTTATTATTTCATTGTTAAAATATGTACCCCTATCTGATTGTAGTATTCTCATTTTTCCATGTGTCAATATAATTTTCATTAAATTTTCAACTATGTTTTTTCATCCGCTGTTTTGCATTTAAATGCCCATACATATTTTGTTGATGCATCCGTGCATGTTAATATATATTTATAAGCATAAGATGAAGTAATTGGGCCTCTTAAATCCATTATTATCCTATCCATAGGTCTGTGTGTTGCTAATATTGGTTTCAACAGCCCATACAACTTTCTCATTGGAATTTTTCGTTTTTGGCAGGTTTCACAAGATTTTGTGTATTCCTGTACAGCTTTATTTAGTGATGGCCAATGGTAGCTACTTTTTATTTTTGCAATTGCTTTGAAATATGAAAAATGTCTACCCGTTGGGCTATCATGAGCTTGTTTTAGGATTTCTAGTTTTAATTCATTTATTTGGTTTTGCGACAAGTTTTGTTACATCTATTCCCTTAAAGTGTTTATAATACATGATATTGTCTTCTATAATATAATGTTGGGATGTCTGTAATTTTTTTGTCTGTTCTTTCAATATTTAGAAGCACAAGTTTTATTTTGTTTTAAATATGGGTCTTTAGATTGTTGTTATTCTAAATTCTGTACCTCATTCTCTATTATGAAAATATCCTCAAAATTTTGTGGGATTTCTTCCCCCTCTTCCTGTCTTGATAAAAAATCTGGAAGACCCATTGTCTTCCCTTTTTTGTACTGTATGTCTAAATTGTAGTCTACTAGTTTCGTTGCTAACCATCCTAATCTGTTTGATGGGTTTTTTATGGGAAAGTTTGGAAATATTGTAGTGCTGAGGTATCAGTGAAACAAGTTATTTTCTTCCTAATAAATATTCCCTCCAATATTCTATTGTATAAACTAAACCTAGCATTTCTTTTTCAACAGTCGAGTACCGTGTTTCATGTGATTTTAGTTTTCTTGACAGATATGCTATAGGAAATTCTTGTTTATTTTCGGGTTCTATTTGTGTTAATACCGCCCCTATGCCTGTGTTTGATGCATCTGTATAGGTACGTATATTCCTTGTTTCTTTAAAGTGTGCTAAGAGTGGTGGATTCATTAGAATGCTTTTTATTTGTGCAAAGGCTTTATTGTAACTTTCTGTCCAATTTATTTTTAGTTATTTTGTTGCTGATTTTTGAGTAATTCCATTAAAGGGTGTATAATTTATTCGTAATCTTTAGTAAACTTTCTGAAAAACCCTGAGACTCAGAGAAAAGTTTGTATATTATGTAATGTTTTTGGTTGCTTGAAGTTTAATATTGGTTGTATGTTTGATTGTAAATACTCTATGATTGTAAAGGAAATATTTCTATTTCCTTATAGAAAAATTTATATTTTTTTGTATTTAATTTTAAATTTGCCTTGTCCAATTTATTTCAAACAGCTTCTAGATTAATAAATTTATCTATTTTGAAAATAGGTGTTTTGTTTGAGTTTTTCTGAAATGTTGCACTTGACACTTTTAGTACTTTGGGAGTCTTGTATATCAAGCATTTTATCTTGTGTTCGAATGGTTTATTCTCTTCGTGTTCTTTTAATTGGAAAAAGGCATTTTTTAAATCTAGTTTTGTCAAATATTGTGGGTTGCTTAAACATTAGTTGTAAACTTGGTATTGGGAAATTTTCGCTTTTTATTTGTTCATTCACTTTCCAAAAATCTGCTACTAGTCTATGTAAGTTCTCTTGATTTTTAACTGTAAATGCTTGTGACACATACTCTGTGAAATTTGGGCAGTCCTCGAAAATTCCTGCTGTAACTAATCTAATCCTGCTATCTAATTCATGGCTTAATATTTCTCTTTCTTGGTTGCTTTGCCTGTACGGTGGTACAATGATCCCCGACTGTTCCTGATTTATTTGTATTTTTACTGGTTTTATGTTAGCTGGGCTGAGGTCTTTGACATCTGTTGTGAATATGTGTTTATATTTTGGTACCGTACACATTTTATACTCCTCGCAAATTTGTAATTGTACACAATTTCTGTCATAAATCTGCTCTATTTGTGGATTTCTGTGGTGTGGTCTGTGTGAGTGTTTGTTCTGTGGTCGCTGACAAAATCCATGTTAATACCAAAGACATAAATATTGGAAATGAGGCATTGATTCAAGCACAATTGGAATTTTTTGTCAAAAAAAAAATGTATTTTTTCCGAAGAAGAGGATGGTAATGCTGCTTCGAATAAACAGCCTAGTATGCTTACCCAAAAGAACGCTGAAGATGAATATTATGAGCAATTTACAATTCAGGATCTTGAAGGAAAAAGACATAATGACACTTGCACACACCTTTATCAAATGCTGAAAGTACAAGCCGACCTTATTGACTTTAGACTATCTGACCTGGATCTACGGTGTTTTCCTGACCTTTATCCATATGGATCAAACGGCCAATATATTACCAAAAAAATTCCATTAATGCCATCAGAATTTATCAAAAACAAAGTTCTTTCCAAGCATGAAAGATTTCGATTAAATATTCAGTATATTTTCCATCTATTTCATGAGACCAACATTCGCGCCCTAAAGAGCGGAATATACCACAAATTTAACATTGTTGGATATAATGGTAACCTTCTCGCCGTAAAATGGCTTGAAATGCTGAAAAATCAAGAACTTGAGGGAAATTTAACAACAATTTTTTCACGTTTGAGAAATAGCCCCAATTCTGGGCTAAACCTAGAACAGATATTTCAACCATGATTACTTGGTATGACCCTGTAACATTTTTCCTGACCCTCAGTCCAAGTGAGTATAATTGGAGCAATTTAGATGCATATTTGCGGTCAGTAAATTCAAACAAAAACGCAAAGACCACCTCTGCTTTGATTGCATCTGATCCTTTGTCTGCGTCTAGATTTATTGACAATAAATTTAAAGCTATGTTGGATTTTCTTCAATCTGAGAGTGGACCCATTGGACAAGTTACGCACTTTGCTTGGAGAAGAGAGTATCAGACAAGAGGATTGCAACACTTTCACATTTTAATTTGGGTAAAGGATGCACTAGTGATTGGAATTTCATCTAACCCTGACATTTCCAAGTTCATAAATGAGCATATTACTGCTCGAAAACCTGACCATGTGTCTTTTCCTACGCTGGCAGAAAGAGTTTTTTTCATATCAGACACACCATCATAATTCTTATTGTAGGCGTTTAAAGAAAACAAAAACAGGAAAGTTTGTGCCAGTTTGTCGGTTTGGATTCCCTCGCACTGCCTCTAAAAGCTTCACTCTTCGTAATGTGTCACAGTCCATAGCAGGGAGAAGGACCTTGTCAAAAACCCGTTTGTACGACTTACCGCGAGATCAAAGTGAAACATATATCAACGATTACAATCGTGCAATTCTTTTAGCTTGGAATGGAAACATGGACATCCAATTAATTGGTGAGGAGTCATATGCTTTAAGTGAGTACGTCACAAAGTACCAAACAAAAGCTGAAAAGTCAACCATCGGAGACACTTTTGACGTTATGAATTCGGTAAAATCTCTCCAATCAAAACTTTGGAACATTGCCTTAAGGGCGTTGAGCAGCCGTGAATGCGGAATAATGGAAGCTTGTGACACACTTCTAGGACTCTCCCTATTTGGAACTGACAGAAACACCACCGTAAAGTGGTTGGATGTTAGTATAATTAGAAGCAGAAAGCCAAGAACGTAATTGAAAAAATGGACGGTTCTTCAAAAGATATATTTTGTCCGTCTATAGTTGATACACATTACCCCAATCGACCAGAAGCTCTAGAAGGAACTTGTTTATTCGATTTCGTAAGTAAATATGACATTGTTAAGAACCAAAATATGAAAATGTTATCTTCTATAAGTACCCAGGTGTTGGGTTCATCGAATAACGATCACCTCCTTGTTTGATCAAGCACAAAATATTTAATGCATTACTTGAGCCAGAAAAATATGCTCATTCGCTTTTGCTTCTTTACAAGCCATGGCGAAATTTCGATGACATCAAAGTAGGTTTACTTCATGCAAAGATATTGTATGGAAGGAGGGCAAAATCAAATATTTTAAGGACCAAGAGATCATGCTTCAAATAAATGACTAAATCCCAATTTCGGGATTCAGTAATGGTGATGGAGTTTCGTGCTGTGCAAATGCAACCTTGCAGGCACTTTTCATATGTAGGCCCATTATTCTAGAATTGCTTGAACTGGATGGAAATCCTCCTATGAAGATATTGGCAGCTTGTTACTTCTCAAATGTAGGCCTACTGAATTTTAAAGACTTGCGTGATTAACTTGGTGTCCCGTTTACTTTAGACCAGCAACAAGATGCAAGCGAATTTTTTTCAAACTTAATTTGTAAATTTATGATATTTTAATTAAACATTTTGAGGTGATTTTAAGCTCGCTGGTTAAATGCTCAAGATGTCTTTATGAATTTCGGCGACAAGATGAGATGCATTCGTATTTGCCGCTGTCAGTTAACACCAACAAAGCAACTATATCAGATCTGCTGAATCATTTTCAAGATTGGGACAACTTGGATGATACAACTTGTCCATCATGTTCATCTGTTGGATGACAATTGCAAAAAATTGAAATCAAAACTGCTAGCCAATTTCTTATATTTAGTTTGAAACTGTGGACCAATGTAGGAAAAACTTATTTTAAACTTAATTCTCTCTCATCAAGTGTTGTCAAAACCAATGAAAGCTCCTACATACTCAAAAGTGCAATTTTTCATCATGGAGAAACTATATCTTCTGGGCACTATACCAGCATAATATAATATCAAAATCAGTTTTATTGTGCTGACGACAACAACATATTACAAGATAGGTGGCCTCCTTCAGCTAAAGATATATATATCATTATATTTGAGAAAAATAAGTAATGAATTTTAAGGAACTAATTAACAGTGTAATTCAAAATTAAAATATAGGTGTGCCACAGTTTTATTATAATCAAAATTATTAGTATTATATTATCATGGTGAAAATGTTTCTTTAATGTGCGAATATAATTGATAAATAAATAATACATGTTTCTTGTTTAACGTGTTTCATATGTTATCACATTTATTTATCTAAGAAAAGTAATATTATAGTATAATAATAAGCAATTTTAGTGTCAATGTCCATTCACAAAATATATGGGGATATACCTAGGAAGATGTAATTTTGAAGCGACATAAAATTTAATTATCAAAGATGCATGAATATATTTATATTTAGGTGTTAATATATATCAGAAGTAATTTCAAAAGAAAAATTATTTTCGGCCAAAAAATGCTACCATATATAGCGCTCCACTCACCACGAAAGCTGTATCCGCCGAGTATCGACGGGCAACAACTATCTTTATATTTTAGTTGCATGATTCTTGGTTTCCAAGTCACTTTGAATAATAATATTATAGGATAATATAATAATAATAATATTAAATATTACCTGTTATTGGTCCGTCATGTGACTTATTTACGTCGTTGAAATGTTACGACACGTTTCGGGACCGTAATCCCATTGTCAAGTTGCACTTATACACTACACATTGAAAACACAGAAAAGTGTTGTAATTGTTGTGTGTTTTTGTGTTTTTATTTCAACATTAGTGTCGTTTAGTGTTTTGTTTAGTGTCGTAACATTTCAACGACGTAAATAAGTCACATGACGGACCAATAACAGGTAATATTTAATATTATTATTATTATATTATCCTATATATTATTATCTTTATATTTTAAGTTAGGCCTAGACTTGTACCAGTCTCGGATAACGACAAATAAATTATACGGAAGCTATACTGGACCACATAGACTGTACATGTTCAAAAGACTTACCTTAAAAACAATACTCGCCAAACTGAAGAAATGTCTTAGCCGATCACTCACAAATATTATTTTGGTATATTGAGGTCAACTCAATAAACAAGAAATTAGATTAGACTTTAATCTATTGACCAAAGCCAAAAGAAAAATATATTTTAAATATACTTATAAAAAAAAGACATGCCCTTAATAACAAAGTTATAAATTTATACGCCCTTAATTACAAAAAGAATTTAATAAAAGTTTAACTTTACAATATTAATTTTGTTGAATTTAAAAGATCCCTCCCCAAAAAAAATAAAAAATTGAAAAACCCTCCCCATTAATAATAAATACAAAATTTATACAATTTTATTAACTATACAAAATTATAAGATTACATGCATAGATACCATGGATTTATTAATAGATAACATTTATTTATTTGGCCAACCTTAATGCTAAATAAAATTAAATAATAAAAATAATTGC
>JAGFPH010006490.1:0-11206 GCA_018207615.1 Philaenus spumarius | reverse complement strand
AATGTTTATTAATAATTGCCAACCTTTCTTTTGTCAATGCAATTTATGCTTTGTTGAATCACTACACCACTGTTTCCCTATGGTTGTTCAAAACTAGCGCTTCCTTGAGTTTGATCAAATCAACGGGTTGTTACCACAGTAAGGATGTGGCGGTTTTATATCGTAGAATCAAACACAATTTTCCAGTTACACATTTATTCCCAACTCATGATTATAATTAGCAGCGCTATGCGTGTTTCTGGTCCGAAATTTCTACCAAGACTGCCCTGTCCACCAAATGTCTCTTGGGATCACTGTCCTCACACTACATCCAGTTCAGCAAAATCGGCACATTTCAATGAAGCCAATAAACTCTGAATTCCAACTTGGAGTTAACGTACTATAATCTGTTTTATTATTTATAACTGTAGACATGCCACATCCATCACCCCCTGCTTGTTTTAGAAGGCTGTCCTCAGTCTTCATTCCTGAGATCCCCTCTGATACATTCTCCATACATGAAGTTCCAAACCCTTGGCAGTCCTCAGTCTTGTCCTAGTGACGAGGCATCAAGAGTGATCTGTGCTTGCACTCCTTTCCAAGGCTGCTTTAGGACCCCATACAAAGTAGGAGGATCTAGTCCACACAACAAGATCGTAAGCTGACTTCTGATCACTAGGACATGAGTGTGATCTAAAAATATTTTCCAATTAGACCAAGAAAACAAAATGCAATGCTCCACTAGTCGTGCTAACTAATAGATACACAAAATTTTCAAATAAACTAAATGAATACAACTTTTTCCCATGTCGGATCGGTAGCATAGTGTTTGTTCTTAACAAACATTATTCAATAAACCCATTGAACATACAAATCAACAGAAAGGAAAATATTTTTAGCTAACAGCCAAAAGTATTATCTAACAATAAGATTAAAACGGTTCTCTCAATATTTAAAATAAACTAAACAAATCCGCTATATATTAAAAGTCAACATTACATTAGCATTTTGAGGATGGCGAATTGTGGGAAAAGTATATATATATTTATAGTTGTATAATTATGTACAATAATATTAAAATCATGTCACTAAAAATTGTTTTATAGTATTTTGAATACCCTACCTTTCATTATTTTACACTACAACTATAACTTAAACTGTTCTCATTAGTTCTTCAAGTCTTTTGTTCACCAATAAATGTACTAATGTTATATCCTTATGCACTATTTAGGGGTTGTAAGGTGACCATTGTACCTCTGGAGCCTCATTCAGAGTAGTGGAATGACCATTTCTGCGTCTCCTGAAATCGCAAAGTCCCCTTACACATGTCCTCAGATTCTTTTCTTTTCTATATATATATATATACAAAACAATAATTAGTAACGGGACAACAGACAGTAGGTACATTGACCATGAGATGGTTCTTACAATTTTAAAATAAAAATCATGTTTATTTCTAACAGCTAACAAAAATTTATTTAAATGTAGGCCTATATTATCAAATTTATTTGGCAAATAAAATTCATCAAATATCTCAGAAGTAAGGTGCAGATCTAACGTTAATAGTGTATATTCGTCTGAACTAATTAAGTTATTAAATTTTTGGAACGTCAAGGACAATAAAGATTCTTTATAACAAACATTTCCATGTGCTTGGGCAAGAAGTCTAAAGTTATCACCTGTTATATATCACAGTTTGCTACAATTTTTAGCGGGTACCTAATCTATTAAGAGAGACAGTTGAGCTTTTTATTTTATTTCCCAAATAATATTTTAGGGATATTAATCTAGACTTATCAGTAGTAGGCCTACTATAAATCAAATCATTTCCATTATTCACAAATATAGGACAGTCCAAAGTTTTATAAATATTCTTTCACACACATCTGGATCGAGCATACACAAAAATAAATGTAATATACAATTTTTATGTGGTGTAGAAAATAACTTATCTTTAGACGAGCAAATTGATAGAAGTCCAGGCTTACAAGATTTAAATTCATTTCAATCACATTCTAAAAATGTCCGTCTGGCAGGACTAATCAAGAAATATTCATTTTGTATTTGCCATCCAGGTTATCCAGTACCCCATAGTTTCATGGAATACCGGGTGTACTTTACTCTATATGATTCTAATATGTTAGATTCTGAACCTAAAGGTATCTGTATTACTAATTTTATACTACATAAAAACTAAATAAATATATTATAAGATTTACACATACAAAAATAGGAGTATTATACATACAAAAATAGGATAAAAAACAAAAGAAATATGGTCTTACTTATATTGATCAGTCAAACAAAACTAAAGAACAAAAGAATGTTGGTGTATACAAGATTATCAGAACTATAAACTACAAACTACTTAGAATTTTAAACTATATATGTTTTATACCATCAGAATGAGAAAATTTAGGGCCTTCAAGGCATTTTGCCCATTTGAAGGTTCCTATTTCTTAATATTGTTGTTTTTTAAGAAGCGTTCAGATAGTGAAAGTAAATTACTACTATTTTGAATTATTTTTTCGGCCACTTTAATAAACTTTTAAATCATATTATAATTTATTGAATTCAAACTATTATTTGTTAACTAAAATTTGGTGCTTCCAATGTAAACATTATTCCAAAGAACAATATATCCATAATTAAAAAAATAAAATAAACTAAACATAATTAATAACAATTGGTAACTGATGAAAGTACAAGTATTGATGGAAAAAATACACAACAAAAGAAAGGCTGGTAAAAAAGTTAAATAAATAAAATAAAAAAAAACACAACTTCATTCATTCTATTGGTGTTTAAAATAACATGGGCATGTACATCTTTCATTCTAGATAACTGATCATCTACACCAAGTCCGGAAGTAGGAGATTTTTCGAGGAGGCAAAGATCAGTTTGCCGCCCCCATCCCCCTCCATCTCTCCTCCCTCCCACCACTATTAAAATGTAATACGGTACCTGCGTAAGCTATTTTTTTAGATGCAGTAGTTCAAATTACACACCATATGTATGTAATGAAGAAGTTTTATTTATGAAAAACACTTATTTATTACATCAATACGCTTATTCATGACTAATACAAATATTTTTTTGTATTTGTAACTCGATTGCAAAAAATTATCTCTAAAATGTCATTTTAGTTGAATGTTGGAAAGTTTAGGTTGAAGTTTTAGGTCGGAAGTTGGAATGTTATGTATTGTACCTAAAATTTAATTCTTCGAGCCTTCTTAGCTGTAAATGTACAGATGATGTCGTCAAAGTCTATAAGGGAAGCTTGTTGGTGTTCAATTGATATTATGCTTAGATTAGAGAGTCTCTTCTGTCCCATTGAACTTCTCATGTAGTTTTTGATGGTTTTCAGTTTGCTAAAAAAACGTTCTCCATATGACACTGTAATTGACAGCATGAGAAATTCTTGTGTCTTAAAGACTTAAAAATTAATTTGGTATACAGTATAATAAAGTTTATAAATTATGCAAAAAAATCAAATAAAATTAAACAATATTGATTGTGATATTACTATTTTGAAAACATTTTTAATAACTCATTATTTTTTTATAAGCTTTTAAAATTTTGCCGCCCCTGATATCTGTCGCCCGGGGAAAATGCCCTCCTGCCCGCCCTATTTCCGGGCCTTATCTAAACTATGATATAGGTCTTGAGAAACCCAACCCAACTTTTCTAATTTCCCATTAATCAATTCCAAATCTTGATTATCCAAAGTACCAAATAGTGTTTTCAAAAAGCTCCCACCTGAATTTATTAAACCCCTTGTTTTTCTACTAACTTTAAATAGGTCGTCTGCAACTGTAAACAAGAGACAAAACAGCTTATGAAAATTAATTTTTAAGTAGGCTACTTTTATTGATAAATTGTTGCCTAATTGAAGTAGGTAAATCACTCTTTGTAGTATAGATTGCAATCGACATATTATAAATATTGTAAATTAGTAGTTTTATTTATCTAAAAATTGTCTTAACCGTCTATCGTGCAATTAAAAGTAATCGTGCAATTTGTGGGTTTTTGCAGGTGAACAGTACGGTATTATATACTAGTATTTTTTCAGTAACTATATAGTAGGCCTTGCATAAACTATTTATATATACATTATTTTGATTTTGTTATTGTTATTTGTAGCCTACTATATAGTTTTTTTTTTAGGTAAACAGTATAGGCCTAGCCTAAACTATTTATATATAGATTATTTTTATTTTGTTATTGTTATTTGTAGCCTACTATATACATTTTTTTAACTTTGTATTCTGTTGGACTAAAGAACTTTTAGTTTGTCTTACTGTAATAGCCTACTTTTCAAATAATTTGTTAACCCTAGAACTGCCATCCTTAAAGCTGAAATTGAAAAGCCTGTTTATAGCGTTTTGCAAGCATATTTTTAAAAATCCGCCAAAAATAGTAAATGAACTCCAATCCAAAAGTGTTCAATAGCTTTTTGGTAGAAGAAACTTCAAAGAATTTAAATATACCACTAAAAATTAGTTTGTTTCAAAATTGTAAAAGTTATTAGCTCAAGAAACAAAAAATGTTCAGTAACGAAATGAAAAAGTTCAACTTTAGGCCTACATAACAAGTAGTAAACATTTTTTGTATTTTTTTCGTAAGCGTAAAAAAGTTTCGTAATATAGTTCTAAATAGTACTGTATAAAAACATTTATCAATTTCAAATTTCTTATTTTGAAAAACACAGTTTTTATGTTCCAAATACACTACGCTAACAAAACTAGGCCTAGATTGAAACTTAATTTACTAGGCCAACTTTATTTTGCTTTTTCAAGAGTTAGACAATTTTCTGATATAATAGTGTCGGTAAAATAAACGATTAAGCAAAAGGTAACACAGGATGGCGTAAATTACTTCAAACATTGTAATTGAAGAAGTTTTGTAATTAAAATGGTCAGTTATTTTATGGTTAAATATACTTTTTTTAAATAAATTTAACATTAAATTTCACATGAAAAGGTTAACTTTATAATAACTAGTGAGTTTAAAGTCATTCAATTTCTTCGAATTGTAGGTGATTTTCTCACAAACAGAAAAAATATTAAAATGTGTTGCGCAAGAGCTCCCTAATAAATACAACATTTAGAAATAGATCAATTTGAATAGCAAGTGTTATAACATTCATCCTTATGACATTACAATACACCAGCACAACAAATACAATATACAAAAAAAGAACCATTTTTACATCAGGGGTCACAGCCTTCATCCATATTACATTACAATAGTTTTCATACATCAACACAACAAATCCAATATACAAAAATAGAACAATTTGCCAACACTCTGACATCTGACTGACCTATTTTTTTTTATTCTAATAATTCGTTCAGAGTATTCAATTTAATAATAAATTACAAGAAACAAAAAAATTTACTTTTTTAATGACAAACACAATGGTTTTTTAATTTTCCCCATATCTTTAAAGATAGCCGAGATATTGGCTGAAAACGAAAAATGTATGATACAAGTGGTGTAGATCTAGCACAAACATAAAGATTAAGGCAATACATTTTTTATTTTTTAACAATATCTTCGTTATCCTTTGAGCTACAGGCAAAATAAAAAAAACATTTTGTTTGTCATTGAATATGTAAACTTTTTTGTCTCTTGTAATTTTTTGTAAAGTTAGCGCTTTTTGAGATATTTGACATTAAAAATTATAAACAGCCGCCCTTTTGAAAATATTTAAAATAATGTTATAATTTTTCGTATAATTTTTTTTGTTATAAAATGTTATGAAAAAAATATGTATACAAAGTTTAAGCTCAATATCTTTGCTACTTCCAAAAAAATTAAGTATTTTGTAAAAATCACATACAGACTGACAGACAGCAAACAGGGCCGGTTCTTGGAATTTGTCAGAGTTAAGCGAACACCCGAATCGGCGCCACCTAGAATTCCCCCCTGTAACACTTATGTCCATGTCACAGAGAAATTAATAAAATAAGATATGAATCAGCTGTTTCCTATAGTGACTAATGGAACAGAGATTTGGTCTAAATGAATAAATGACGCAATACATAAATAATACTAATCATTTAATTTTTTCATATAAATACATTTCTTAATGACGCAAAGTAATTACAGTAGAATCATTTTCTTTTTTTTTAAACAAATAATAAAACATAAAAGCAGACTGTAAAAGTAGGTAATGTAAAAGCAGACTTAAAAAACATATTAATATATGAGCGTGTGTAAAAAGTGAAAATTATACAGAAACTTTATTTCAACGAGTGGTGAGTTATAAGCGAACAATATGAAGCGGTATTTAAGACTATAAACAGTTCGATAAATAAATAAATAAAAAGAATATAACAACAGTACAGAGCACAATTTAATAAATCGAAAACTTAATATGATAATATGTACAGTGATCATGAAAGCAGTTGGAAGAGAGAGAAGGGATCAATCTATGTATGTGAAAGAGCACAGATGTCACGGAATACAGAACGTAAGAGGAACGTATTTTTTCTTCACGAAATAAGGTGGAAGAGAAGGCAAGCAAGCGTCTTCTATCAAGATGGCTACATAGCTCATGTTTGTTGAATGAAGCCGGCGTGTGTTATCGCAAGAAAAATGTGATTTTCTTTAAAAAAGTAGTGACAAGTTAGTCAAAATGTAAAGTAAATGTACTTTGGAGGTGACGTGATTAAAAATATTAAGCTGATCATGTAAAATTGGTTGTTTATCGACGGATATTCTTTCGATGTGCTTTGTTGGAACTAGCGTGGGGTAGGCCTCGGAAGTGAATTGAATTTACGACAAAAATCCTAGGTAAAAAACAGTGCGACGAATAAAACAAGTGAAACTGTAAGTAGAAATGGCCATTGGACATATTTTTTGTCTGCAGGTATTAAAATTTTTCAATTTATAAAAAAGCTAACTTCATTTAATTTCTATTGCGTCATTACTTAAGATATGGTTCAGGAAACTTTGTAAAATTGTAAATAATTTCTTGACTTGTTTGTACATATGTATCACTATGTTTATGTTTCTTAATTGCTGTAAATATCCATTTTTTATCATGTTCGAGTAAATAATTGTTGTCTTGCCGCAATGCCTTGAATTTCTTTATATAGCCACGTGTGTCCATTTTGTCACTACTTTAATTAGCCAGGTTCCCGCCCCTAAGAAAATAGAGTTAATTAACAAGTATCTTTCAGTGATTAGTAATTATAAATAAATATATGCAAACAGAGCATAAGTGGGGTTATATGTGGATTATCGCAAATTATCATGATTATTATTTTTTTATTATTGAGATTATGGGAGTCAAGTGAAGGTGATTTTTAAGGTGAATTTAAGTAAGGTGAGTTTTAAGGTTATAATAATAAGATGAGTTGAAGTAAGGTGAAATATTAATATTGTTCTACGTTGAAGTTGAAAGAAAGATGTTATGAAGAGTTAAGGTGGGCGATGATTATTATTGAAGTGAGGCAATAGGCCTAGGAGGTGCATAAGCAATTTTGAGTAGTATATGAGTGATGATTTTTGTTTTTTAAGGTAAATAGGTAAAGGAGGTGTTGAAGAGATACTAATGGCTATTAGATAATCCACATATAACGTTTTTATTTTGATTTAAAACATATTTTTTTTATTTTTGAACTTTTTGCCGAACTCCATTTTTTTTAACTTATTATAACTTTAAATATTTTTATTTTTTTGTAACCTTCCGTTGCACCCCACCCCACCCCCAGTAACATAACTAAACCCTATTTGTGAAATTTTTCGGGAAGAACTTTTTTATAAGTTTAGGTTAGAAGAGTACTTGCAAAAAAAGACTTTTTTCAACTACTGTTTATTATTCACAGTAAATTTAAAATTTTTACACTTTTACACATCATATACACTTTAGAAAAACTAAAAATTTACAATTTATTTCTAAATGTGAAATCAATCTTTACAGCATAACTTGGATACGATATTAGTTTTTATACATTACAATGAAAATTAGTAAAAACAAGTGTAGGTAGATGTCAAGAAAGGAATTTTTAATAATATACATTAAACATGTAGAAAACATCGAAACCCAAATTGAAATATTAGCTTGACAAAAAGAATACAGAATGTTCAAAAGTCCTTACCAATTAAAAAGTTTAGCAAAACCAAAAATTAACAATTTATTTCTAAACGTGAAATCAATTTTTACAGCATAACTTGGATACGATATTAGTTTTTATATATTACAATGAAAATTAGTAAAAACAGGTGTAGGTAGATGACAAGAAAGGAATTTTTAATTATATACATTAAACATGTAGAAAACATCGAAAACCAAATTGAAGTATTAGCTTGACAAAAAGAATACAGAAATGTTCAAAAGTTCTTACCAATTAATAATTAACTTTCCTAGCTTTGATCTTAGCAAATTCTTTAATTGCTGAATCGGTATCAATCTGGTTAAGAACGTCATTTTCTATTTCCATTAGTGATAAGCCAACCAAGCGCTCCTGCGAGATCGTAGACCTTAAATACGTCTTGATAAGTTTTAACTTTGAGAATGACCGTTCACCACTCGCCACAGAAACCGGCAGAGTTAGAAGAATCCAAACTTACAAAAACGTTAGCGAAAGTGCTTACGTAGCCATTGGTTGTAATATAGCTTAAGGCTTCTGCTGGTGAACCTGAGTCGAACATCCGGGAAAAAACTTCAAGCTCTTTGAAGAGGTCATTGCCATCAATATCTTGCTCTTCTCCGTCACTAAGTATAGTTTGTAAATGTTGACATGCTGATCTCAATTTCGCACTTTCCCAGTCTTTTAAGGAACCAACTGCATACAAAAACTCAAACCCCTTTCTGTGTTTTTCCATTAGGTCAAATCTTTCTTTCAAAGACGCTATTGCTGTATCTAAAGTAACAAAAAAAAAGTTAACTTTGAATGACGTCTTCTCGTTCTGTACAGGCTCATCATCACTTTCATAGGAGAATTGTTTTTTTTTCCTTTTCTTGGTTGTACTTTCGCTTCTTTTTCAAACTCAGTCATAACTCCAACTTTTTCCGCAACTTCTTAGCATCTGAGATCATATTACTGAAACCCTCATCAGACCTCATGTTCTCAAGGAAGTTTTGGACACTTTTAATGAGTTTCATTGAGCTTTGCAAGTCTGATGTGATCTTTTGCAAAGCTTTACTAACCATATTTATTTTGAAGCGCGGTTCTAAGGCGCCGTGCTCCGCCGAGTGTCAGCTCACTACAAACTGCAACTGCAAATCAATGCCTTGAGTTGAAGTGCTGTACAACTATATATACACATTTTTCAAGAGCTGTAAGTACAAACAGAATAAATACCTTTGGTGTGGTGTTTTGATACTTGAACTCTGAGCGAAAAAACAAAATAAGTTGTTCACTTGTCAGTAAAACCAATTGAAAATGGTTCAGTTGTTTTCAATTTTATCTTCTGACAAAAAAAACATTGTGTCCCGTTGGCGCCACTTTTTTGAGGCGCCATATGCGGCCGCGTAGTTTGCGTATGGGTTAAACCGGCCCTGACAGCAAACGAATAGAGATAGGACACAAGTTGTATTGCATTATTTGCTTGTTTTTAGCAGACAAATACGCCCGTGAAGTTTCGGACAGTCGAAGCTGGACACCCTGTATAATTGCACCCCTTTCTGGCTTAAAGTATTATGATGTTGTTTACACTGAAAGTAATTTCTTCCCCTGATGTTATACTGATGATAGTGAAAGTTTATCTTAATCAAGTCAGGATGTTTATGTACAAGTGACACACTCTACAAAATAATAACACACGGTAAAGGCAATATTTTACTAAACTGAAAAAGAAGCATACATAATGTTAGATAAAATAAAACCTGAACACAAAATCTCACAATAAATACGTTTACTAACCTCAAACGCATTTCAACGACAATGTCGCCATCCTCAGTGATGCACGGGCTACAGTAACCAAACTATAACTGATCTAACAGTGTGGCAACACACCGTATAAATACCTAACCAAAAGGGGCGTATCCTACAGGGGGCGTGTCCTAAACCTATGCTAAGGCGTTAACCACCGCCTACCGTTAATGAAATATCTTAACAATAACAATATAACTTAAATAAGATTGCTAAACTAATATTAATATTTAACAAAACATAGCATTATTACATTAATAAAGAATTCTGTAAAGGACCTAATTCATTATTCACAATTATGTTACGGTATTTGTTAATATAACAAGTTTCCCAAGCGTCCAACGTGTTGGGTTTAGTTACATTTTTTAACAGTTTAGAATTTTCTATTTTAAAATGATGATTTTCATCTAAACAATGCTTAGCAATAGCAGATTTATCAGGCCTATTATATTTTAAATGAGAAAAGTGTTCTTTACCTCGTATCTTCATGCTTCTTATTGTTTGACCTATATACTTTTTAGGACACATTTCGCAGTTAATACAGTGAATTCCGGATTTGTCGTGTTCTTGAATTTTGTCTTTAGGATTACCCAACATCTTACCAAGATTATTATCAGCCGTCAAAGCTACATTCAAATTTGCATATTTCGCAAACGATTTTCTAACAACATTACATAATGGTGGGGCAAACGTTGTTTTAACCCATTGTTGTTGGGGCTTGTTGCTCACAAGAGTGCACCTTGATTCCTTGATTTTTTTAAAATTCATTTTTCTTACTATGTTGTCTATTAATTTTTTAGAATACCCATTAAAAATCGCAGCACCATACATATATTTCAGTTCTTTCTCGTAGTTAACCTTAGATAACGGCAAGTTAACCAATCTATGAGCCATAGAATTAAAAGCGGCTCTTTTATGCGCTGGAGAATGGTGTGAATCCTCCGTTATATATCTATCAGTATGCGTGAGCTTTCTATATACACTAAATGACAAAACATTGTTTTCCCTAAACACATTCACATCTAAAAACGGTAAGTTACAGTCTTTTTCAATTTCCTTAGTGAACTTTATCGTGGCGTGAAATCCATTGATAGCATCACAAAATTGATCAAGATTTTCGTTTTTATCAAATACTGCAAAAATATCATCCACATAACGAACCCATACTCGCGGAAAGTACTTCATTGAATTTTTAGCATTTATTTCAAATGAGCTCATAAAAAAGTTAGCAATAAAACTGGACAAAGGGTTTCCCATCGCGGTACCTTCATTTTGAACATAAAACTTGTTATTAAACTGGAAGCTATTTTGACACATGCACAAATTTATAAGTAGTAAAA
>JAGFPH010006489.1:28194-42192 GCA_018207615.1 Philaenus spumarius | reverse complement strand
CTGAAGATCTGCTGTGCCGATTTTAGTGCTGTTTGTTATAAATGACAGAAAATGTTGTCATTATTATAAAAAAATTATGAAATGTCAATTTTATTTCATGGGCATATTTAAAAGGGCACTTTTTAAGTTTTTGGGGTTTTATATTAAAATCCTATTATTTCTGAAGATCTACTGGCCGATTTTAGTGCTGTTTGTTTTAAATAACAGAAAACGTTGTCATTACTATCAAAAAATTATGAAATGTCAATTTTATTTCATGGGCATATTTAATAGGGCACTTTATTAGTTTTATGTTAAAATCCTATTGATAGCTATTTCTGAAGATCTACCGGGCCTATTTTAGCGCTGTTTGTTTTAAATGACAGGCAATGTTGTCATTATTATCAAAAAATTATGAAATATCAATATTATTTTATGGTTTTATAAAAAATGGCACTTTTTGAGTTTTTTTGTTTGTTTTATGTTAAAATCCTATAGATAGCTATTTCTGTAGATGTAGCCTACCGGACCGATTTTAGTGCTGTTTGTTTTAAATGACAAAAAATGTTGTCATTATTATAAAAAAAATTATGAAATGTCAATTTTATTTCATGTGCATATTTAAAAGGGAACTTTTTGGCTTTTATGTTAAAATCCTATTGATAGCTATTTCTGAAGATCTACCGTCCCGATTTTAGTGCTGTTTGTTAAAAATGACAGAAAATGTTATCATTAGGCTATTATTAAAACATTATTGGATATCAATTTTATTTCATCGGTATATTTATAAGGGCACTTTTCGAGCTTTTTGGATTTAGTTTAAAACCTTTTCCGGTTAATATCGGTTTCTGGAGATCAACCTGGTCGATGGTGCGGTTTGATTTAAATGAAAGAAAATGTTGTCATTATTATAATAAAATTAAGAAATGTCATTTTTATTTCATCAGTATATTTATAAGGTCAATTTTAGATTTTTTTTAGTTTTAGGTTTTTTATTGATAACTATTTCTGGAGTTCTACGTGTCCGAGTTTCGTGTCGTTGGTTTTAAATGAAAGAAAATCTCATTATTTTAAACAAATTATTAAATGTTATTTTTTCAATTATTTTGCACTTTAGAGTTTTTTGTTTTTAGGTTAAAACCCTATGATTTTAGTTTTTTTCCAGTGAAAACTTCATTAGGTTGGGCACTTTTTGCATGGAGAAAAATGATTGAACTCGCTTCACCGTCATCGTCATCGCACTTTACAACATTTTTAAGGCTCCGTCACATCTCCGCAATTATTTAAGACACAGTCGCATCCCCGAAATTATTTAAGTCTCTATCGGATCTCTACAATTATTTAAGGCTCTGTTGCATCTCAGCAATTATTTAAGGATCCATCCCATCTCCGCAATTATTTAAGGATCCATCCCATCTCCACAAAGACTACGTAGCATCTTCGCAATTATTTAAGACACAGTTGCATTCCCGCAATTATTTAAGGCTTCATCGGATCTCCACAATTATGTAAGGCTCCGTCGTTTATCCACAATTATTTAAGGCTCCGTCGCATCTCCGCAATTATTTAAGATCTCATTACAACATTATAAAAAATACTTCTTAATAACTCGAAAATAAAGTTAACTATATGAACCTAAAATGTTTTCACTTCTGACGGCTGACCCACGACTGCCTGTTTTTAAAATGTCATTTTTATTTCATCAGTGCTTTTATAAGGGCACTTTTTGAATTTTGGTGGTTTTATTAAATGTCATTTTTATTTCATCAATGCATTTATAAGGGCACTTATTGAATTTTGGTGGTTTTATTAAATGTAATTTTTATTTCATCAGTGCATTTATAAGGGCACATTTTGAGTTTTGGTGGTTTTAGGTTAGGTTAAAACCCTTTTGATTTTATACCTATTTCTGGAGATCTATCTGAAAAATGTAATGGTGTTTATTCAAAATAAAAGGGAATATTGTCTTTATTATCAAAATTTTATGAAAAGTAATTTGTATTTCATCGGTATTCTTATAAATTTACTTTTTGAGGTTTTTTGGTTCTAGATTAAAACAGGTTTTTTTGGTTCTCCCCCCCCCCCAGTCAAATTTTGACTTTTACAAATTGGGTAAAATAAGTGAGATACGGGTGAAAATATATGTTTTTAATGCAAAAAATACGTTATATTCCGTCTGCTTCGATTATATTGCAATAATTTGAAGCTTTTTCAGTGTTTGTTCACAAAAATCGTCAATATCTCGAAAACGGTGCGTCCTAGAGCATGTTTGACGATTCTCGACCCCTCTTTAGTAAGCACCATCTTTGCCAATTACGGGCTATACAACGATAAAGTGTATACGCCCCTGGGGGCTTTCCCCCCAAGTCGAATTTTGACTTTTACAAATTGGGTAAAATAAGTGAGATACGGGTGAAAATATATGTTTTTAATGCAAAAAATACGTTATATTCCGTCTGATTCGATTATATTGCAATAATTTGAAGGTTTTTCAGTGTTTGTTCACAAAAATCGTCAATATCTCGAAAACGGTGCGTCCTAGAGCATGTTTGACGATTCTCGACCCCTCTTTAGTAAGCACCATCTTTGCCAATTACGGGCTATAAAACGATAAAGTGTATACGCCCCTGGGGGCTTTCCCCCCAAGTCGAATTTTGACTTTTACAAATTGGGTAAAATAAGTGAGAGATGGGTGAAAATATATGTTTTCAATGAAAAAACGTTATATTCCGTCGGCTTCGATTAGGGTGTATTGCAATGATATGAAGCTTTTTCATTGTTTTTTCACAAAAATCGTCAATATCTCAATCCGTTTAAAGTATTAGTGATTATTACGTAGAAAGGTTCAAAAATAAAAATAAATATTTCTACTTATTTAGACTATAAATATAAAAAGAAAAGTTCAGCTCATAGTATAGGAAAGGTTCTAGTTTAGAACAGCTTGACCACAGGTTTTAATAGAATTACACTATATATAACTTTTTCTTATATATATAATGAAATTAGACACTTCACTGATCGCGGGAAATCAATTATAAATATTCTAAAACAAATATAACATAACAAATTAACAAACCAAAAATCGCTTATGGGATTTAACACAGACAATGAACAGACATTTTAATACGCGATAGGAACAGGGTTGCCAGATAGGTTGCAATTAGATTTAAGTGGGTTTATCAGTGCCTCCTATATTGCCTAAAATTAGAACCTACAATATTATAACTATACTGTTATCGGTAACATATTGGGACTAAACAGTATAGGTCAGTACCTCTAGTTTTTTTTTTTTTTATTCTAATATAATGTGATAATAACGACGAAATATTATAATTATACTGTTGCGTCATCTTTTCCTATTACATATGTTCAATGTGGCAACGTTGGCAATCAGAAATGATAAGTTTCTTCTTTTATACTGGTATTCAATGTAATTTCTTAACGACAATGTTATTGTTTTTAAACTAAAAGTTTTGGAAAGTTATATAAATATCTACATATATTTTCGTGATTTCTTTCATCAATTTTGTTTAGTGAAGTTATTATTGATATTTCTTGGTGTATTAAGTGATTTGTTTCTTTTATTTAGTGTTAAAATATAAAAAAAATACTGAAGTTAACCTCTATATTTTCTACTTTAATTTCTCTCATAATTTCTATAATTTTTATTTCCCGCGGATATTTTCCATGTTTTTATAATCAGTTTAACGTGTTCTTTCATAATATGAAGAAATTTTAAAAAAACCTCTGGTCAAGCTGTTCTAAATTTTTACCATAGGAAATAAGAAATTGGCGTAGCAGTGAACGTGTTAGGATGAGGTAAACATCCACTAACATTTGAACATCCTCCATCACCTGAGCTATGTATTTTAAATGCACAAGTATTTACAGGCATTCTTAACCAGTTCAAATCTATATAATATATATAAAAACCAAATACCACTTACTGACTGACTGACTCACTCATCACGATTCCTCAAAAACTACCAAATTAATTGCAATGAAGTTTGGTATGTAGCTTCCTCTAGAGCCATAGTGGCTCGCTTAGAAAATTTTTCCTAAAATTAGAAATTTTATGGGGTTTTTTTGGGGGGAGGGGGGTAAAAGTTACAGATTTTTATAAGTTAAAAGATTTTTTTACATCAAAATTCTTGTTTCAACAGGACCTTTACAGTGATGTATCACATGACTATTAGTCCCATTTGAAAATTTTGAGTTACCCCCTCCCCCACCAACCTACTATTGTTTTAATTTATTTTGGGTTAAACTAGTCGTAACTTAGAGTAGCCCTACTATTTTGTAGATGATAGCCATTTCTTTTATAAAAACACTAACCAACAATGAAGGCACATTTTAAAATTACTATCCCATTTGTTTCTTCTTTGTTACATACGCTTGTAAATACTCTATCGTTGCATCTGTTTTTGATGGGGGTGAAAATCACGTCGTGTTCTAGGGACCATGATCAGTTCTCACTTACTACACCCAACAAAATTAATATAGCATTGTCATTGATCCTGGATAAGTGTGCAAAGTTTAAAATCAATCAGACGTTTTGAAGGGGGTGAAAATCACGTCGTGTTCTGGGGACCATGATCAGTGCTCACTCACTACACCCAACAAAATTAATATTGCATTGTCATCGGTCCTTGATAAGTGTGCAAAGTTTAAAATCAATCGGACTTTTTGAAGGGGGTGAAAATCACGTCGTGTTCTAGGGACCATGATCAGTTCTCACTTACTACACCCAACAAAATTAATATTGCATTGTCATCAGTACTTGATAAGTGTGCAAAGTTTAAAATCAATAAAACGTTTAGAAGGGGGTGAAAATCACGTCGTGTTCTGGGGACCATGATCAGTGCTCACTTACTTTTACACCCAACAAAATTAATATAGCATTGTCATCGGTCCTTGATAAGTGTGCAAAGTTTAAAATCAATCCGACTTTTTGAAGGGGTGAAAATCACGTCGTGTTCTGGGGACCATGATCAGTGCTCACTTACTACACCCAACAAAATTAATATTGCATTGTCATCAGTACTTGATAAGTGTGCAAAGTTTAAAATCAATAAAACGTTTATAAGGGAGTGAAAATCACGTAGTGTTCTGGGGACCATGATCAGTGCTCACTTACTACACCCAACAAAATTAATATTGCATTGTCATTAGTCCTTGATAAGTGTGCAAAGTTTAAAATCAATCAGACGTTTTGAAGGGGGTGAAAATCACGTCGTGTTCTGGGGACCATGATCAGTGCTCACTTACTACACCCAACAAAATTAATATAGCATTGTCATCGGTCATTGATAAGTGTGCAAAGTTTAAAATCAAATCCAAGTATATAGGAAAGTATACGAAGAAAGGTATAAAAAAGCACTTTTCGTCAAAACAGTAAAGTTTGATATGACGAGACTAGTGAACGCCAGCATCAGAGCTTGTGTTGTAAAAGTATAAAGTAAACAGGAAACGAGTGAGTCGACAATAGTTGCCCGTGCTGATAATGAACTAGTTCGTGATTTCACCACGGAGCGTTGGCCTACTGCTACGCCTTAAGTCTTGCTTCAGATTAATGCCGATAGGTGCCCTTGCTGTGCCGTCGTTTTTCCCGGCATCAACTATTACTATGGGCTTGGGATGTCTAGTAATACTTACATAGTCAATGCTATAAGGTAACCTTTCCTATCTAGAGACCTTGCCTAGGTGGTACCGACTATCGAGAGTACAGACAAAATGAAACTAGAGTTCCCCTAACCGGAAAAAGATGTAGTTTGGAAGATCTTATATAAGATTAAAGATCACTAGCCTAGCCTATATTTAGAGATTTTATAATATACTACAATTAGTTTGAAAGCCATGTGCTGGTTACATATCAACGGTTTTGATCATTAATTGGTTTAATCGGTCAATGATTTATTTTCTTCCAAGCTAAATATATTCATTAGAAAGAAAGCGTAGTCTTTGATCAAGAAGCGATAAATCGAGTCTCGGACAGATAAGAGTGGAGATATCACATTTAATTTGTATATCTTGTTTCAAGCCAAACAGAAGCGAAGTAGGCGGACTTGGAATTCTTGACGGGACGAGGTTATTTATAGCTAATTTCCATAACATGGACGGTGGAGCCGCCATTTAGGCGAGACCTGGACCGTACGCCGTACACTTATAGCGAATTGAGAATCTGACAAACCTGTTCGGAACGTGGATGATATTTTCCGAACCCCGAGAATAATAACTGAAAATTGCGTCTTCTTAACTGTAAATTAAAATTATTCCGTTACATTCGTTTTTTATAAACAAAAGATTTGAAAACAATGGTCATGATGAACAAAAAATGTGAATCTATAAGTAGGCCTAAGTGGTTTTGTGCTGACCGTCATAAAATCAGCATCGAGCAAAAACTACTGAAGATAAAATTACGAAAATTTGAGAAGGTATAGGCTATTTATATGGGGTAATAACGGGCCCTGATTTACAAACTGGTCAAATTGGCATTTGCCCAGAGCGCTAGTTTTTGAAGGGTGGGGTAATTTGAAGTAGCCTACAACAAAATTTGAGAGGTTGAAGTTTTTTTAGCATATATGGTAATGATTTCATTTTCAAAAAATATATGTCAAATCCTACAATTTAAAGCACAACAGAAAGACGTTTATGGATGAAAGGTGATAGTACAGAAAATGTAAGATTTATAGCCCAGCCAAATAAAGCAAAAAAAAAGTATAATTTTGCTATTGAATTTGTAGCTCATGTATCACTGAGGATAACGACTGCGTAGTTGAAACGCGTTTGATCATTAAACGTAATATGTGTGTGAGAATTAGTGTACCTATTGCTATTTTCTAAAATAATTCCTTCTCACTCGTCAAGCTCAAAGTTTATAAGATTATAAAAAGTTATGAATGGATCACGATACTTCCAATGGAAGTATTTGTAGAAAGTAAATTTTTTTACCGAGAAAAGTGTGAAAAATGCTTAAAAATTACAATTTTTCAAAAATTCATATCTTTGTTAATTTACAATATTAAGGGTCGGCTCTAGCTGTCGGCCATGTAGGCTGACACTTAATAAGACCAATGTTAAATTAAAATCCAAATTTTTCCTTTATTTTTGATTGGATAATTATACGATATGTCATTTTAGAGCTATGGCTAATATGCATGCAAATGGCTTTTCCAAAACTAAGAAAAACATTTTGTTTAATATTTATTAACAATTTAAAACATTGATTTTTAATATTGTTTTATGTTGTCACTATTAATTATAGCGAAAAACTACCAAGCCATTCGCATGAAGAATTTCGTCCCTAAGAGTTTGGTATTTTTTTAAAAACGCTATTTGAACTATTAAGGGTTTTAAATGGATTTAGGCTGAGCAATGTCCGTGTAACCTACCGCCGCTATAGGGTGATTTTAAATATTTTTTTACGTTGTAACTATTAATTATAGCGAAAAATTACCAAGCCATTCAGATGAAGAATTTTGTCCCCAAGAGTTTGGTATTTAAAAAAAAACCGCTATTTGAACAATTGCGGGTTTTAAATGGATTTAGGATGAGCAATGTCCGCGTAACCTACCGCCGCTACGCTTGAGTCGCAGGTTGCTTTCTGTTTTACTAGAGCCGACCCTTAAGGACGGATCTTTCGGAAAATGATTGCCTATTATGTGTACTTCAAACAGGCGGAAAATGAAATTTGTCGCAACAATAGTCTTTGTACAATTGCAGTATAAACAATTTAGGCCATTATCTTGCATAAGCATAATGCGCCCTATTAATCTCAGTGGCCCGATTTAAATTTACCAAACGCATTCTGAAATTAGATATTAAAACCTACAATTCCTATATCTTTGATTTTTGAATAAGGTTGATAAACTATGATAAAAATGCTTCCGAACATAGTGCGAAACGCGCAAATTTGTGACCGACTGCGAGAGAGGCAGTGGTAGTTGGGGAATCAGCAGCAGAGAAGAGAACGGCAGGCTCCGCGGATCAGGCTATTTTGTAAGGTATCTGGTCTATTACCACAACGGTAATTCCCTTCTCTAGTTTGGTTCAGTAGTACCATTGTATTTGGATAACCTAATAGAACTCCGATCCAATGCCATATTTTGTTCCACTGGAAATTCGACGATAGTGTCGCTATCTATTGGGGAAACGACGGAAGCTGTGTGAAACACCAATGCTACCAATGATTTCTCCCTAGCGCTACCTCGCGGCGCGATCATGCACTATTTTAGCGACAACCTTTTTTTCGGCACACAGACCCCTTATGCATGCATGATCTATTTTATTATTCATGATCTATGGTAGTACATACTTGTTTATTGTATAGGCTCAATCAGCGAGCGGTTTCACAACATAAGCATAGCGAATTTCAATATACACTTGTTGTAAGGAAAACCTGGAGTTTTCTTCTTTTGTTGTTCGGTAGATTTATTTATAATGAAGGAATAAACTTTCACCCTCTAATAATATGTGTTTGTTGCAGACCCTACCGTTTAATCTGAATTGTTGTATTTGTTTCCGTTACTTTTTTTATTGCTATCATTCTTGAATTTTTAATTTGAAAGTATTAGGCCTAAAACCAAATAGGCTACTTGATATTTAAAACTCATTTAACAATATACTATAACTCGTGTTTTATTAACAGTACAGTAGCCTACTTATAACAGCTATATCAAACTGCAAGAGCCATTTATTAAGTAAGAACAAAGGCAAACAGCCTGTGTCTATGAAAAACCCTTAGCATTTAGTTGCATAATGTAGGCCTACTGTTTTAATAAAAACTACCGGTAACAATAAAGAAACTTGAATTTGTAAAATTGTATAATGTTTGAATGGAACTGAAAAAGAAGAGGACAACTGGAATTTGCCCAAACTGCTAGCTAACTGAAATCACTGCCTGGGCTAAGAAAGGATTTTGACAAATTTTGATTTTAAAGCTTAAAATCCTTGGGCTTCATTCCCAGCTTTATAACAGAAAGGAAAGCCAAGTTTAACAACTCAAGGTTTAATATTAAACCAACACTTTTCTTGAATGCATTTACATTCACTAACTTGGCTAATTTAGTTTCAGTTATTTAAGCTTCACTACCAACAGCTTTTTTAGGTTAGATTATTATAATAAAATATATAATTCGACCACTCAGCTGAACCGCTGACATGAGTTGAGCAAATTTCCAAAATTAAGTTTATAGGCCTATGTTTTAGGGTTTCAACAAAAAATTTGGGAAATAGGTCTACTCACGACTGTGTTGAATAGCTGCCTCTGTGTACGAAATATATTAGTAGAATTTGTTTGCGCCTAAGCCTCCAGCTTCGACTCACACGCTCCTTCGTTACAGTCGTAGCGGAAAAACTCGCTTTGCGAGTTTGCACCTCGATCTTGAGGCCTTGGGTTATAAACTAGACTTCGCTCGCAGCGTAAAAACTCGTCCGTCGGCCTCGGATAAGAAAATAACATCCACCACATAGCTTTGAACCGGGTACTTTTATGGTAGGCCTATTTTACGTTTTGATCGATTTTGGGGGAACCAAGCGAGCTATAACAAAATGTGCAGAATAACATCCTACATTTATATCTTTAGAAAAACTCTTAAAAAAACTCATTGTCGTAGGAAAAATCGAAAAAAATAATTACTTCCGGTCAAAAAACATACTTTCGATTGTTGGATTTTTTTGGCTAACGAACTCGTCCGAGCGATGTAGACAACCAACGTGGGTACAAACTTGAACAAAATCGGACTTAAAATGCGGCCACTAGAGTGCAAACACATATACATATATTTATGTGAATTTTAATATCACCCCAAAACGTGTTCTGGGGACCATGATCGGTGCTCATTTCCTACTCCCGACCTTAGGCCTTACCATAAGGGTCACTGCAATAGCTCATTTTTCGTATGGAAATTCGCTAATAACAAAGTGTGTGTATGGATTAACCGCAAAAACAGATCATTTTCCAAACCCTTTGAGTAGATTGCGAAAAATGTTTTGCACAGTGTGTGCATTATTTCTTAATCATGCATATATTTTATTAATTAAAACAATTAATTTGCGTATTTCCAGATAATTTTTTATTGAAACATAACAATGGGTTAAAATTTACTTAAGTGTACTTTTTAAAGCTATTCTTCCAAGTACAAGGTGTGATAAAAAAATATGCTGAATTACATTTTTATAACAGCAACTGCTGACGCTGCATCCATTATGTCCGACAGCCCGATCTGTAACGACAGGCAGTGTCAAGTTTGAACACGTTCCAACATGTCAGTCAGCTTCTACAGCCGCTAGAGTAAGTTTTTGTTTACCGTGTCTATCATGCATCATAGATTTTGAGCAACGCATTAACATTAAGTTTTGTTTCAAGTTGCAATAAAGTGCCAAAGATGCTCCTTAAATGTTAAAATCAGTGTATGGCGACAATGTGGTAACTCTGAATACTGTTTACGGGTCTTTTTTAGTAGAGGACCACCATGAATGTTGAATGCAGGTAAACATAGTATGACTAAAGACTATAAGTTAGACCTTCAGGCTATTTTTTTTTAATGGTATACCTACAATAGCCTACAATGGTATACTATTAAAAAAAAAAAATAGCTTGAAGTTCCAACTTAAAGTCTTTTTTAACCATAAGTAAGTTTTAGGTGGGTCATGAATTTGTACTGGCCTTCAGAAGATTAAACAAAATCAAGTAATATGTATTTTTACTTCAATATAAATTATATACGGTAGGCTACTAGTTAACAGTTTTGTTACCGTACCTTGACTCTGTACAAAGTGGCTCTAAAAAAGACCCCTGTTTACAAGTATGAGCAATTTAAAGGTGGAAATGGGTCGGTTGAAGATGAGGAACAGTTGGGATGTCCTTTGACCTCAAAAACAGGTGAAAACGTGGCGAAACTTGTTCGTCCAAACGGGGAAATGACTATTCGAGAGCTACCAAAGAACTTAAAATCTCTTATGGGTCAAAGCAAAGCATTTTAAGCGATAATTTGCAAATGAGTGCAAAATTTGTTTCCAGACTTTTGACTGATGAACAGAAGAAAAATCATGTCTTAGTTTGCATTGAATTGAACGATCGTCTTCATGGGCAAAATGGTAACTGGAGACATGAGCGCCCATACCTATGGGCAGAGGGGGGGCCACGGTCTCCCCCTAGCTCCCAGGGAAAGGAAAATATGAATATTATTAATTATAGTCAGGTATTTTTCTTCAAAGAGATTAGCACTTAAATATGTTTTAAATGTTATGTGCTGTTTGATTTGACATATAGACCTACTTTATTTTTTACAAGAGTTCAAGCATGAGCTGCAATGCATTGTGTATTTTCAATACTCCCATACGGGGGTTGGTGTGCATTGCACTGTGCGTCGGCCGCTTCTCAGTGTTCAGTGTCAAGCTCACATGTGCGTCCTTAGCTGTGTACGTGTTAAGCCCCATACCCCGGTCCAGCCCCCCCCAGAAAATATCATATGGGCACCCATGACTGGAGATGAAAGTTGGGTCTATGGCAGTGACTTTGAGATGAAAATTCATCGTTCTCAATGGAAAACCAGTAACTCCCCTCGCCCTAAACAGGCACGTCAGTCAAAGTTGTACAGCAAGATCATACTCATTGTTTTTTTCAGTAGTGCGATCAGAGTTAGTTCAAAGGGGAGCAACTGTAAACTCGGAATTTTACAATGAAACGTTTGAAAACAAAGCGCGAAGAAAGAGACCAGTGGCTTCCCTCTTCATCACGACAACGCGCCGTGCCACAAGAGTTTTTGGCCAGAATAAGTGTTCCTGTCTGTCTGCATCCACCTTACCAGATTTGGTACCAAGCGACTTCTGGTACTTACCAAAAATAAAAAAAACGTGCTAAAAGTAAATCGTTCTGACCCAATTCTTGACATTGAGATTTTAACGACCGAGCATCTGAAAGCCCTTCCAGTCATGGATTCGTTGGGACAAGTTAGCCTAGGACAGTCTTTGAAGGTGATTAATTCAAATTTTATGTAAGCTTATTACTTTGTAATAAAATTATTCACTGTATTTCTTTATCCCACCTCGTATGGTTTGTTCGGACAAAATTCACAAGTCATCTTCATGAAGTGTTAGAATTTTGGCAACCTTATACTTCTACAGTTGAACTTGGTTTTAATGGCCTCAGCAATTTAAAGCATCAGTTTTTGGGTCCGGTCAAATCGTTATCAAAAATCTCTGTTTTAGTTCAAATAAATATTTAATCTACTCAGATGTAGCACGATACATTTTTGATATAGTTTACTTTAAAAACTGTTTGGATTTCAACGTTATGTAAATATATCATACTTTAGTAAACATCACCTACTAAGATATTTGATTTATTGTGTATTGGAACAAATAAATGTACGGTCGGCTGTGTGTAACTAAACGTGTGATCTTCCCCAATTGTTGGGGCAAATGCACGGGATAAACTACTCAATCGCTTAGCCTGGAAGTTAGCCTGTGATCAGGCCTCCACAGATCCAGTGTTGTCCATCGGAACTCAACACACTGTAATTTCTGTATGTGATTCTTATTGTTTCTACAGTATTTTCCGACCGTACTGTGACCGTTTGTGTTTTCTTAATTTTGGTGGTTATATATTTAATTTTTACCAAGACCTTAATCATGGCATGTTGTAGTAGGAAAAGAAAAGTTCTGTCTATTCATTAACCCTTTGCAATCGGATACGCTATTCTCAGTCAACTCTGAATATTTACCGAATTAAACATCCTGACAGTTCGGATGGCCAGCCTGACTGGCCGCTTACGATACTGTTGTCAGCTCTGCCGCAATCTTGACCTTGCGGCGTCAACAGCTCTGAATTATTTTTCACTACAATCTGAAATGTTGTTAGTGGCTATTTACTTTTTGTTTAACAAAATCATGGGCTTTTATTTTGCCATACAAAAAAGTAGATATATGATACTGTTATTTGTGAGTTTTTGGTTTAACTGTGTAAATATATAGTTGTAACATATTTTAATGAATAAAATAAACCATTGTATACAACTTACCTAACAACATTTTTGGTAATTTAAAATAAAACAAAATTAAATACTTGTTAACAAAAAAAAAAAAAAAAAAAAAACACTTTAATGCAAAAATAAATTGATTAACTTTTGTTCTATTAAATTACTTCCAACTTTAAAAACACTAGCCTAGACCACCGCAACGTAAAACTCAACTGCTGGTAAGGTTATAATGTAACGAATATTGCTACGTTTTGATACAACACAGACCAGAGAAAAGCGGGAATTAATTGGTTTAAGATTTGGACGCTAGGTATCAGCACAATCCAGACAAGATAAAACTACTAAAAATAAATTAATGCAGATAATTTGTGTGTTCACTCCTTCTGGCCATCCGGGCGTTCGAGGGATTTAACTTGTCCAGTACTGCTGGCCATCCGATCTGAGAGGAACTTGCACCAACTGTTCATACTTGACAAAGAAATGGCTTTGGCCAGCACTACTGGCCGTCCGATACCAGAGGACTTATATTAAAAATTGTACCAGAGTGCAAAGGGTTAAGACTTTACACATTAACACTAGAGTTAATGTTTTTTTACAATTCGAGGTGACCTCAGCTGCAATTAACTCGAACTAAAGGGACTCTACTATGCTGTAAAAGGAAATAGTAGATTTTTAAATAAACAATATTGTTATTAACCCTGGAACCGGCATATCGCACGAAACGTACGATCATGACAACACATTTGTAACGCGTGATTATATTGAATATTTGACCCACTAAAAATCTTTCAATCTCAAAACGACAAACACCATTGGTAAGGTAATGTTTCAAACTTTAATTTTTCTATTTAAAATTTTAGTTTTCTGTAAAAGTTTTGCCGGGTGTAAAATACAAAGCAATTATGCTCTATTTTGTCACTTCTCTAAAGCTGAATTGCGCTCTACCGGTATATTTTGGCAATAATGTAGACCTTTGGATTCGTTAAGATTTTAACTTTCTAAAACTGCCATCAAACCTTTGCAATTGAGCAGATTTCAA
>JAGFPH010006489.1:0-11000 GCA_018207615.1 Philaenus spumarius | reverse complement strand
GCGCACGTACCGAGCTTTTATATTATATTAATCGCGTTTATAGAGCGACATAAACTATAAAGTTAAACAATACAGCGCACATACCTAGCTTGGATATATTTATCGTGTATAGAAGAGCTGGAGCATGCATACAAATGATTTTCCGCCACAGAACCTATTAGCTTGGTTTTTAAAAGTGATTTTATTGTGTGTTTACTGTCTCAGTTGTCATCTAGAGAAAATGAAAGGTTTAATAGAAGAGGAGTCATCCTTGTTTGTGTTCAACAAGTAGCCATGACTACAAAAATTAACACGAGTTGGGAAGTGATAGCGAAGAATTTCAATAAAAGTTATCTGTGATTTTGTTTCATAGGTATTTATTAGAATATAAAATTGTAAAATGTTGTATTTATTCCATGAATAGGCATACAGAAAATAAATATAAACAAAGTTTGTCAAGAGAAAACATTAAACAAATAAAAGAGCACTGTGGCAACAAAATTACACTGATTTAAATAAAAACCCGAACCACAAAACAAGGCACATAAACAATAACTAAACAACTAAGTTGTAAGTTATGTTTAATACGTTACCCTTATGTACATTTCGATGACATGGTCATCATCCTCAGAGGGTTTTAACAGCGAAATGTACATAAGGGTAACGTATTAAACATAACTTAAAATTTAGTTGTTTAGTTATTGTTTTTGTGCCTTGTTTTGAGGTTCGGGTTTTTATTTAAATCAGTGTGAGAGAAAACATATGGAATTAATGAACTTTTCGTTTGCATTGCTGGAGTGATATCACGCAACAGTTATAACACTATATTTTATAGCGGTATATAGTAGGCCTATAGCGTTAGGTGTGCGGCAGCCTTTACGATGATCTAAAAGTCGGCAAATGTCATGTGAAGTAATGCAAGTGAAATTGTATCAGCACTTGTATGTTTGGCCACTGAAGACCTATATTCACGATCTAGGCGTTACAACTAAAATAGTTCGACCACGCAGCTGAACAGCTCACGTGAGTTGAGTAAATTTCCAAAATTAAGTTTATAGGCCTATGTTTTAGGGTTTTATTTTGCCAATTTGGGAAATTCAAGGCGGTGCTGAATAGCTGCAAAATTGTTCGCACGCCATTCCGCATATTGGGAGTACCTTCAATACACAATACATTGTGTGCTTCGCACGCCATTCCCCATATTGGGAGTACCTTCAATACACAATGCATTGCGTGCTACGCACGCCAACTCCCGTATTGGGAGTATCTTCAATACACAATGCATTGCGTGCTTCGCACGCCAACCCCACGGTAGGCTCCACCACATGGCTTTGAACCGGGTACTTCTATGGTATTTTACGTTTTGATCGATTTTGGGGGAACCAAGCGAGCTATAAGGTCGCGTAAAAAAACAAAATGTGCAGAATAATATCCTACGTTTATATTTGTAGGAAAAACTCAAAAACAAATTCATTCTCGTAGGAAAAATCCCAAAAAATAATTACTTCCGGTCAAAAAACGTGCTGCCGATTGTTGGATTTTTTGTGGGTAACGAACTCGTCCGAGCGACGTTGACAACCAACATGTGTACCAAATTTGAACCGAATCGGACTTAAAATGCGGCCGCTAGAGTGCGAACGCATATATATGATTTTTAATGATACCCCAAAACGTGTTCTGGGGAGCATGATCGGTGCTCATTTGCTACTCCCGATCTTGGGTAATACCATAAGGGCCACTGCAATAGCTCATTTTTCCTATGGAAATTCGCTAAAAATGTTAACGTCACACACACTCCACGACGTACAAGAAACACTTTTTCATTTCCACGACAATATCCGAGGACCAACCGCACCTTTGTTGAATTATTGTTTCCAAAGACCATCCTTCACCGAACCGCGTTTATCCCAATCCGCATTGTTTTGTGTCGGCCGTTATTAGCCGCCATCTCTAGTAACCGAATCCACGGAGCCCGGGTAATAACAAAACGAACCCGACCCGGCCCAGAGGACGTTCACACGGGAAGACGAAACGATTGAGCAATAACTTTGCGCGAACCTGTTGATTTTTTCCTCTCGACTCTGTTTAATCACCTGCGCAGAGCTTCGAGGTATTAGTTGGGTTTTTACAATCTTTCAAAACCGCTTTGAACAGTTTATAATGGTATGCGCGTAGAACTAGGTCTAATTGAACGATCCGTCAGACTTGGATTGACTTTATTACTGGTTAAGTTTACTCAGCGCTTGAGCTTTTTAGCGAATTTCCGTTAGAAAAATGAGCTATTTCAGTGGCCCTTATGGTAAGACCCAAGGTCGGGAGGAGTAGCAAATGAGCACCGATCATGGTCCCCAGGACACGTTTTGGGGTGTCATTAAAAATCATATATATATATATATGTACATACGTGTTCGCACTCTAGCGGCCTCATTTTAAGTCCGATTTGGTTCAAATTTGGTACACATGTTGGTTGTCTACGTCGCTCGGACGAGTTCGTTAGCCAAAAAAATCCAACAACTGGAAGCAGGTTTTTTGAGGTTTTTCCTACGAGAATGAATTTGTTTTAGAGTTTTTTCTAAAAATATAAACGTAGGATGTTATTCTGCACATTTTGTTTTTTTACGCGACCTTATAGCTCGCTTGGTTCCCCCAAAATCGATCAAAACGTAAAATACCATAAAAGTACCCCCGGTTCAAAGCCATGTGATGGATTCTACTGAGGGGTTGGCGTGCGAAGCACGCAATGCATTGTGTGTTGAAAATATTCCCAATACGCGGAATGGCGTGCGAAGCACGCAATGCTTTGTGCATTGAAGATATTACCAATATGCGGAATGGCGAGCGAAGCATTTTGCAGCTATTCAGCACCGTCGTCAATAGACCTAATTCACAAATTGTTGATTGAAACCCTAAAACATATAGGCCTATAAACTTAATCTTGAAAATTTGCTCAACTCACGTCAGCGGTTTAGCTGCGTGGTCGAATTATTATGCCTGAAATCGCGCAGTAAAATTTATCCTAAGATCAACCGCTCAACTGTTAGCGAATCCCCAGTCCAACGACTAATTAACAATTACATCTTCGGACTAAAGTTTCTTTCGCACTATTCGGTTTATGCACGGGTTTTGAAGTCTATAGGCTCACCAAGTCCAAAAAATTTGTGTACAAAGTGTAAAGTGTACAGAGTAGCCTATAAGGTTTTTTTTTTGTTGCTGGGGGTGAATCGTATTTTACCGTCACGCCTTTTGTGAAACGCTCTAATGTGAAACGCTCTATTCCATCTGTTTGAAAGAAATGTTGGTCTTGCCGAGATTCGAACCAGCAGAGTCCACCACCAAAGACTAGCGCCTTAGCCGGTTAGGCCACGATCGCATTGCTAATTTAGTACATTTGAGTTAGGTATATAACAGATTGTCCTACGTCATAGGCTTAATATGTTAATGTTAATACAATCTATAATTTAATTAGTAATACATCTGAAATGGACATTGTGTTTAAAAAAATAAACATTGCGCTTCCTCATTTCCTAAGTTGTGTTAAAAAAATGAACATTGTGATTCCTCATTTCGTAAGTTGTGTTGATTTAAAAAGTTTACACTTCTCCCGTGGGTGTGATTACATTTTTTTTAAACACATTTTATAAATTTTTTATTTTATCAATCAATTTTATCAATGAAAACATTTTTTACAAATTTAATTGTCATGTATTTTTTTTAATTAGCGTTAACACGCCTGCATTTAATTTATTGTTTAAAATAAATATCGGTAAAAACCGATCATGTCAAGTTTGAACTCAATCGGTCAAACAGTTCTTTAGGCACGAACCATTTTGTAAATAAACGGTACCAGGTAACTGCCACATACTTTCTCCACGTTGAAACTTTATACCTTCCCAAGAGTAGCATAGGAGGTGGTTATTTAGAATTGCAAAAGTAGGACTATTATTATTATTATTAAATCTATTCGATCGATTTCGAACATATTTGCACCAAACATGTCAATTAGGCCTGTATAGATGCACGAAAAAAGGTTTTGAGAAACGACCCCCTTTTTGACCAAAAACCCCCAAAAATCAGTTATTATTATTACTTAAACGAGAATTTTTAGAAAGATGAGGTGTTTTGCATGTGGTAGGGTACATTGAGAGCTACAAATAAGCCAAATTTGATGAAAATCGTTAAAACTGTTTTTGAGAAATTTTAATTTTTCTCGTTTTTTTGGCCATTTTTTTGGGCGAGGGGGGGGGGGGAAAACTTCTTAAAAATAAAAAATTTTAAAAACACCTGGAGATATTCCAGAACTACACTTACATACCAAATTTCATCAAAATCGGACTGTTGGTATGGTCTCCAGCTCTGTACACATCCTAACAGACACACGGACAGACATCACTAAAAAACTACTTTTTTGGGTTCAGGAAGCACCAACAAAGATAATTCCACTAAACTATTTTTTGGGGGTTCAGGGAGCACCAACGCAGATAATTCCACTAAAAATTCCAATTCGAAAATTTGGACGAAAACAATACTTCCTCCAAATACTACGTATAGGGGGGGGGGGGGGGGGGGAGAAAGTAAAAATATAAATTTTAAGTGAATTCTAACCTCGAAACACTTCGTTCCACATTAGTTCTATAACTATACAAGAAAATAACAATACATATTCAAGGTTAATAAGAAGATTAAATTTAATATTTTACTATAAAAACGGTATTACACAATAATATAATCCTTACAATCGTACACATTTTCCGAGTTAAAAATCCCCACAGAATAGTTGGGTAGGTCTAGGTAAAGTTTGTTGTATTTAAATAGTATTTTTTTTTTAATTGACCTGTCTGTGATTTTTCATGGTTCTTACTAGTATACAATAACTTATTGTTACCTTTCGACAGTTTATTATTTTTATACCTCAGTTAAATAAATGTTAAGTTGGTTATGTCATTATTTTTTACCATTTATAGAAAAGCATGGGCGCCCATATGATATTTTCTAATGGAGGGGGGGCAAGACCGGGGTATGGGGCGCACATGTGAGCTTCACACTGAGCACTATGAGAAGCGGCCTTCACACGCCAACCCCCTTATCGGGAGTATTTTCAATACACAATGCATTGCGTGCTTCGCACGCCAACCCACATATTGGGAGTAGCTTTCCCTGGGAGCTGGGGGGGTGGCCCCCCCTCTGCCCATAGGTATGGGCGCCCATGTAGAAAAGTAACTATGAGTAATCTTAACCATTTGAAAATTTTATTTAAAATGTATTGTAGCCATAGGCGTAACCAGGGGGGGGGTTGGAGGTCATAACCCCCCCCCCCATTGTAAAAAATATTTTGCACTTTGTTTACATTAAAATACGCTCTTAAGAGTAACTTGTTTTCAACACCTATGCTAATGTCAAGGTACAATAAATTATCAATATAATATTGCTAACATTATCCTTGGTCAAATTGGGCACTGGCACTTTATTTTATATAGGTGCAGTGTAGTGTTTCAAAGTATAGTGTTCTAGAGGCAGCACACGGAGTTTTGTCCGCCACGGATTATTTGCCGTCGCCGTCATATCAACAGTGGCACGAAGATTAGAGCATACAAATTGGTCGGAAAAATAAACGACCGGTTTACTTACCGCTGATGGTAGCTGTGCAGCCGCTCGCTGCCACTACAATCGACGGATTTTCCACCGTCTCCGCCGAAACAGTGGCGAACGTGATTAAATGCACGCCAATTTTCCTTATTTTAGTATTTTTTTCGTAGAATACTATCCTTCAGCCGCGTGTAAAAACCGACTTTCTTAAATAATTGAAAAATGTTTCTTCTAGATCCTCAGATCAAGAAACACAGTGTAGAATGCTCCAAAATCTTTTCTTCTTTTATTTATTGATTGTATGAACCCAAATATGTATAGTTTTTTGCTTCCTTTTCAATCGGCGACGGAATATCAATAAAGCAAGAGTTGCTCTCTGTTCATGTCAATAAAACATTGGAAGAAAAAAAATTACATAACACACTTCGTGATTGATGAACTATATTAAAGCCCATTAAAGAATGTCGTTGCGAGGCGGCCAATAGGATGGGCGCGCAGCGTTGCCATATCTACTAGCCTCGAACACTCCTGGTATTTACCGCTCGAGGCTTGATCGCACAGTTTAAAGAATTATAAATGCGTTGAGTCAGCCGCAGTCAGTTAGAAGCTTGGGAAGAACGTGACAACGTCGCACTACGACGATTGGAGCGTTTAAGGTCTCGGTGTACACAAGCCCGTCCCTCAACGGTATTCTTTAGTGGGCTTTGATATAGACACTACAGTTTAATGAATCGCAATAAGAATTTTTGACGTCGCGGCGTCGGAAATTTTACCGCGTGCACATTTTAAATTTTATGACAATCCGCAGCCGACAAAAAAAAAAAAACGCCGTGTGTGTTCCAGGACTATGGGGTTAGAGGCAGCGCACGGAAAGATTTGGCGAGGGATGAGTCATGGTTACTATTCTAAATTATTCTCAAATGAGCAATTATTCTAAAATGGGCACAATTATTAGAAGTCGAAAAGTACACATATCTATATCATTTTAAAGTACTTTTGGGAAGAGTAAAACGTGTTATTTTGCATCTTAATTTTTTAAAATTGTCCATGCACCCCCCCCCCCCCCCCCCGGTTGTTGTAACCCCCTCCATGCGGTCGTCCTGGTTACGCCTATGATTGTAGCTCTACTTTATCTGTCGTAAATTACCTAATTTATTGAAAACAGTGACAAAAATGGGGGAGAACAGCAAAAAGTAAAACATTATACTCATCAAAATTGAAAACAACCATAAAATTCATCAAATGTTGAATTTTATGATACATACACGTATATTATTCAGAGTGATGCAAAAGTCCGCAACCCCTTCGTAATTTTAAACCTGTTACACGTATTAACTCCAAACTTTCAGGAAGTTATATTGGGTAAATTCTACAACTTTTGGGGGTACGAATGAATTTTACCTTTATTCGGTTGCAACCCCCTCCTTAACCGAGCAGCGGTTAAATTCATTTTTGAACCCCAAATTTGAAGAAAAATTAGAAAGTTCGTCTTATCAGGAAACTATATTACATATGTTCGTACCTGAATAAGCAGCCTGGTGTACGACGGAGCCAGCGCGCGCTGCTCCAAAGGGGACCTAAGGCAAACAAACGAAAAGTGTTATTAGGACCAAACAGATGAGAAAATATTTTTTTAAGTCTTAAAATATATTTTTAAGCTTCAAATGAATGGTAGCTATCTTCATTTCAATACTTTGACTTCAGTAATCGAATTGCAAATGTTTTTTTTATATTAAGAATAATAGTACACAATTTTAACCTTACAGCTTGTAGGAAGTTAGTTGAATTTATATTCATTGTATAGTAGTAATTGTAACCAGGGATGACAACCACATGTTAACCTCTTATATTGTAGTTTGTAGGAATTTAGTGCAATTTATTTGTATTGCATTGGGGTAGCTACCCCATTTTTATCTCTTTGATTGTAGTGGCCATAATCTCTAAACAATCGTGGTCCTAATAAGTGTAAATTGTGAAATTTTAGTGGCATTAGTTGAACATATAGAAAAAGTAAGCGTATGAATTATTATTTAATTTTATGGGTAGTTATCCCATTTCATCCCTTATACTTAAGTAATCGATTTACAAATGGTTTACACTTAAGAATTGTGTAAGAAGTTAGTTCAATTTATATTTATTGCATAGCAACCCCATTTTAAACCCTTAGGTTGTACTAACTGTAATCTCTAAACCTTCCTGGCATTAATATGGATCAACTGTGACATTTTCATTGAAATTGGTCTAATAGTTTTTGAGTCGATAGAGAACAAAGCAACATTAATGTTATACGTATAGATAGAGATGAAGACTGTATAGATTAATTAATTGCGTTGTGGGGATGAATAAAATTTCATCAACGTAAGTTCAAAGGTTGCTTAGAAAAATACACCACGCTTTAATCTACTTGACAACAAAAGCTTTGAATAAGAGCGAGGAAGGTATCTGTTTTGACCGAGGAACAAGGCGTGATTTGATGGTTTTCGTTGACGATTAATTGCGGACCTTTCAGAGGTTTTGACAGTCCAGCGGCCGGCCAGCGCTGCCGTGGGCGTCCCGTGTTCCTATAATTATACGAGTCTGCCCGGCAACGATGTGTCGGCTCGGGAAACAATATCGCAATAATGAATGCTTTGAGATGAAATATTTGTTTTCGGTATGTCCTGTCAAACGCTTCGGTCGGACAATTAATGCGCAACAGCTTTCTCCGATGTTCTTGTTAAACGTTAAAACTTTAACAGCAATAGGACCGACTCGTAAAAACGCGACGTCATCCTGACATTTTATAACTCGAGAAACGCTAATACGATTTTAATTCTGCTTTCCCCACATTTAAGTTATGTAGACAGGAATCAGTGTAAGTTTGACTTTTGCTTTGTCAGAAGCAAATATTCCCATATTGAGATATGTTATACATGGTGTCCCCGAACTCTCTGGACCCCTTTTGTGGATATGTTCCTGGGATCCAGACAAACATATCTCACAATATAAACATGGGTCTACGGTGCTTATTTTTTCGTCTGTCTGTATATGTTTTTTTATAAAATACTTAATATTTCTGGGTAGTTAACGACAATACCCAGAATTACTCTAGAAACAAAATATTTTAAAGTTATCATGAGCTAAACTAATAAGTTATTTGCATAATGTTTCGAGCACTTTCTGAGCTGATTCCACTAGCAAAAAATAATAAAAATGTTCATATATTCATAGGTCTGGAAATGCTTCGTTAGAGAGAACTGGCGAAAGATTCCACCCGTGTTTTAGATTACTCACAGATATCAAATCTTTAAAAATAAATTACTGAATTATAAAATATCCACCTTTTAAGTACAAATATAACTGTAGCTTAGTTAAGAAATGGAATGAGAAATAACAACAATGTGACCATGTTTACAAATAAAAGTATTAGCTGCTTATTAAGACCGAATTTTGCGATTTGGGTCAAATATCGCAACAATTACTGCAGTTACAGAACTGGAACCTATTTTATTAAATTTATCTGCTCATTTTACGTAAATTAAATTAAATTTTACACCTTAATTAACGCTCGACATATTTCAATATTGATTCGTTTCTGTGAGTAATCTGAAACATGGGTGGAATCTTTCGCCAGTTCTCTCTAACGAAGCATTTCCAGACCTATGAATATGTGAACATTTTTATTATTTTTTGCTAGTGGAATCAGCTCAGAAAGTGCTCGAAACATTATGCAAATAACTTATTAGTTTAGCTCATAATAACTTTAAAATATTTTGTTTCTGGAGTAATTCTGTGTATTGTTGACAACTACCTAGAAATACATTTTCCCTTTTTTTGTGTCGATATCTCTGTTATCCTTTGATCTACATATAAAATAAAAAAAACATTGTGTTTGTCATTAAAAAAGTAAACTTTTTGTTTCTTGTAATTTTTTTTGTAAAGTTAGCGGTTTTTGAGATATTTGATAATAAAAATTATAAACGGCCGCCACTTTGAAAATATTAAAAATAATGTTCTAATTTTTCGTACAGTGATAAAAGGTTACGCAAAAAATAGGTATACAAAGTTTGAGCTCAATATCTTTTCTACTTCCAAAAATATTAAGTATTTTGTAAAAAACACATACAGACAGACAGACGAAAAAATAAGCACCGTAGACCCATGTTTATATTGTGAAATATGTTTGTCTGGATCCCAGGAACATATCCACAAAAGGGGTTCATAGAGTTCGGGGACACCCTGTATATTCTAACAATTTATGTCATATATTTGACATAATCCAAAGCCCAGAAAAAGCAATACGCATGAGTAATTTACTTTAAAAGTCGTCATCTGATGAAGAACCAGTGTCTCTTGTTGAAGGTACAACACACGCTACGTGAGATTTATTTTCGTCGTTGTATAGCTGGCAAATGAATTAACATGTTTTTTAACAGGCTATTTTCTTTATGGTTGCGTTTCTGTTATACATAGATAATAATTCGACCACGCATCTGAACCGCTGATGTGAGTTGAGCAAATTTCCAAAATTAAGTTTATATGCCTATGTTTTAGGGTTTCAACCAACAATTTGAGAAATAGGTCTGAATTCACGACGGTGCTGAATAGCTGCAAAATGGTTCGCACGCCATTACGCATATTGGGAGTATCTACAATACACAAAGCATTGCATGCTTCGCACGCCATTCCTCATATTTGGATTATGTTCAATACACAATGCAATGCGTGCTTCGCACGCCATTCCGCATATTGAAGATAGGGAGTATCTTCAATACACAATACATTGCATGCTTCGCACGCCATTCCTCATATTGGGAGTATCTTCAATACACAATGCATTGCGTGCTTCGCACGCCAACCCCACGGTAGAATCCACCACATGGCTTTGAACCGGGTACTTAAATGGTATTTTACGTTTTGATCGATTGTGGGGGAACCAAGCGAGCTATTAAGGTCGCGAAAAATAAAAAATGTACAGAATAACATTCTACATTTATATTTGTAGAACGAGCTCAAAAACAAATTCATTCTCGTAGGGAAAATATAAAAATTAGTTACTTCCGGTCAAAAAACGTGTTTCCGATTGTTGGATTTTTTTGGCTAAGGAACTCATCCGAGCGACGTCAACAACCAACGTGTAAAAAATTTGAACCAAATCGGACTTAAAATGCAGCCGGTAGAGTGCGAACACATATATACATACATATAACACACACACACATATATATATATTCACCTACATCCATCTATTGAGGTCCATAACCCATATATATATGATTTTTAATGACACCCCAAAACATATTCTGACCATGATCGATGCTCATTTGCTACTTCCGACCTTGGGTCTTACCATAAGGGCCACTGCAATAGCCCCCCTCCCCCCATAACTAGTGTCGCTTGTTGACGGTTCATCACACGCTACGTGAGATTTATTTTCGTCGTTGTATAGCTGGCAAATG